>CM032456.1:203802889-203810326 GCA_019049505.1 Pachyrhynchus sulphureomaculatus | reverse complement strand
TTGGTCTCTCTCTCTCTCTCTCTCTCTCTCTCTCTCTATGCTTTTTACGACCACAGCTGCCAGGGCTATTCGGTCGGGTGGCGGTTTATATTCCAAAACCCTTATCTTCTCCTTTTATCTTAAATGATATCCGACAAGGTCCACCTGGCAGTGTGTCTGGAATGTCTCATTAACCTTCTCGGATTAGTTAATTATTATGAATGAATCTGGGTGAGTTTGAGTAGCGTCAACCAAGGTGGATGGCGATGAGTGTGTCTATAATTTGATTTTGCGGTAATTTAGGAAAGATATAATTATTTTAACCAGATATTCATTGTAAAGCGTCTGATAAGGTTATAGGGGACCTGGTGTGGAAGTTGGAAATTGAATGATAAAGATTATTAGATTCCGCAGTAAAATTGGGGCATTCAAAAAGAAGGTGGTTAATATCACTTTCTTCTCGCATGCACAGAGAGGGCTTTCCAAAACTTTTAATTTGTATAGGTGTTTAGGAGATGAACAGTGATTGCTTCTTAATCTACAAAAAGTAGAGATATATTTTCTACTAAGACGAATATCTTTAAACCAGGGTCTCTTGTAAGGAGCCGAAATTAGGGATGCGTAAAAACGTCCCTTTGCTTCAGAGATAGTTTTCGATCTCTCTATCCAGATATTGCGGATTTTGCCTTTGAAAATGGATAAGAAGTCCCTATAATCCGTCTTCATATTTCAGTGTTAGGTAATTCTCTCCCCATATTTGCTAGATGATCAGCTTTATCGTTTCCCGGTATCATCGTATGGCTGGGAATCCAAGCCAACACAATATCATATCCGTCATTGATTAATTCACCCATAACTTCTTTCTGATTTTAATAATTGTCGCTTCCTGTTTCGCATGACCTGCTTTTTGGATTTTTTTCAAAGAAACTAGGCTATCAGAGAGGATTAGAGATTTCTTGATTGTATGATGTATGAGAGGTTATACCCCTCTCCTTTTCATCTCTTAAAATTTTGTAAACTATGGCTTTACCAACTTCGGTCAGTAAGGAATATTTTTCCATACAACTGTCCACACTAAAATCACAGTTTTGATCGTGTTTAATGTAGTCAAATACATCTTTAACCGTATGCTTTTAATTATGGATTAGCTGCCCAAACTTTCGGCGTTTCGTTGGAGAAGACACACTAACTGACTGGTCACTAACTGGCTTAACACTTGGACATGCTGCTCTAAATGTGTATTTACAGTTGGGGCAACAGGAAGGTAGGTAAATAAAATAATTTGATCGGCGTTATAAAAGAGTATTGTAACCTGAAAAATACCTGGGAATAAATAGCACGCTGTCAGTTTCAAATAAATAGAGTATAGATGCGATTAAACAAATGCAACATATCGCATCAGGGAGTTGTCTTAATATCCGAAAACCTATAACAATCATTTAAAATTGCGTCACAGAGTTTTCAATTGTTTCTTTTCCACTGTGAGAAAACATAATTTTCAAAAAAAAAAAGATTTTTGTTTATTTTAATTGTTCGCTCACCTTGAGGAAGTCTTTTTTAACAAGAAATTTATTTAAAACCAAAGGTGTCAATCATTAGTAACATGTAGGTGTTAAGTAATTTGAAGGATTATTTTTAGTGTGTACAAATTTGAATGTTATTATTAATAAAATATTTTTATATTTGCAAGTATAATTTAAAGGTTGTAAAGTTTATTTATAGCAGTACTACACATAATTGAGTAATGTCTACCTACAATAAATTTAAATAATGTAATTCTAAAATTTTATAAATAAAAGTAAGACTAATTACCAAATGATAATTAGTTTTATGAGTGCCCTGATAGCGCAGTAAAAAAGGTCAAAATAATGATGGGATAGGCATAGTTTAGATAGAGCAATATTATGATTTTATGCTCTCTGAGATATCACCAGGAATGTTGTCCTGAGTTTTGGACCTCGCAAAACTTGTGCTCTTTTAATTATAAACAAGTTAAATTTTCAAAACGCGTTTTTTGAGCTTAAAATGAGAATATCTCTGGTTATGTTAGTCGGATCGAGCCAAAAAAAAAATAAACTCTACGTAATGAAATTTCAATTCAACTAAGTGAACCGATCGGCTTGAAACTTTCAGAAAAATATGCCTTTTGTTATAACAAAAACATCCTGAAATTTTGGTACAAAAATATTGAACCTATTAGGGTACTTCGCTCCGTAAAGCCTTACTGCCAAAAGACAATTTTTTCCGCTTCGCCCAGTAATATAAACCACATCAATTAATTCATTTTTAGGAAAATACATAACTATTACCTTTATACGTCACTTACTACAACAAAGTAAAATTTTTACTTGCTTAATAGACATGTCAAAATTTGACAATGCCTACATTTTTGTTTTGTCTCGGCAACTATGATGTTATAGCGTAAGTGTATTAAAAACAAGGGTAAAAATTGAAAAATTCTAAATAAATTGAAAACTATTAGAAATAGGTATTTGACATACTTCATAAAAGTTGGAGAGTTTTGTAAAATCTATCGGAAAAAATAATAATATACAGGGTGTGTCATTTAAAAAATTTGAGATTTTTCAATTTCGATGTCGAAATGCATAAATTTATTTTGAACACACTGTAGCATCTAACTCAAATTTCTTTACATATATCTTTTTATTTCTTTACATATATCTTGTTTTTCATCTCTATAGAACGCTCGTACCAATTATAAGTATTTCACCATCAGAAACAATGGCGCTACTGGCAATTATTTACAAAACTGAAAACTAGTATTTTTTTTTTAAAAAAAAAAATTGAAATATTAGAAAAACTACTAGGTTTAGGTATATAACATTTTTAACAAAAAAGTTATAAAATTTTACGCAGAATTAAAAATAAATTAGAAAATAGGATGTTCCATTAAAAAAAAAACATATGTTATATCGGCCACACTTTTTTGAAGTACTCTGTATACTCAGAAATAATTTTAAACTGTGCATCTTAACATTCCCTAAAACTATTGTATTTAACATTTTTTTCGAAACATTTCCGAAACAAATGAGATAATAAACTTTACCCTATCGTTGACTCACCCTGTACAATAAAATGAAAAAAACAGTTTTTGCCTGTTTTTTTCAATTTTGTAGGTTATGTACGCAGTGGCCATTTAATTACGAAGAGTTCAGTTTTTTTTGTCTAGATCCGACTTATATAACTGGAGTTATTCACATTTTAAGCTTAAAAAACGCGTTTTGAAAACTTCAATTGTTTATAAAGAGTACAAGTTTTTCGAGGTCCAAAACTCAAGACAATACCCCTGGTGGTACTCCAGAGAGGATAAAATCATAATGTTGCTGTATCTATACTGTGCAATTTCAAATGTTTTTTTTACTGGAATACGATAAACCTTAAAATTAGTCCAAGACTATATATTTAATTGTATGGTATTAAATATAGTATTTTTTTTTATTCCAAGTCATGGTCAAGTTTTTGGCGGGACAGATTCCTAGTCTGTCAAGTCTATCAAAACTTCTTAAAAATTTTATACATATTTATATATTTTGGTACATCATAAAATTTGGTTTTATTAGACAATGCTAAAACAATTATTTCATCAAAAACAGCTTTAAAAGAGTTTAGATTAAAAAAAAATGGAAAATTGGCAAAATAGGGGATTATATTTTAAATCTAGTACAAGAACATAACATAAACAGTATTTTGTGAAGCCAGAAGTCATTCAAAACTAAGATTCCTCATAAATTTGAAGTAAACATATGCCGTAAGTAAAAATTTAAAAGTTTCCTTGAGATCTGTTTCAAAGCGAGAACGCAAGTATAGTCAAATATAATATTACTAGGCTAATGGCTTATTTATTTATTTTTTTTTGACATAATTTTTAGTTAAAAGTGTAAAAATAATATTACCAATATTAGAAGAGTTTAGCTTTAGTATATAAAAAATAAATAACGTTTATAAATGGTTTTGCATAAATTAGCCTCGGGGAATAAAATAAGACGATTGATTTCACTAAGCTAATTATACAGTTATGTTAAAAAGTATCCCAGTCCGAATATTACAGATTATCTGAAAAACTATTATTTCTAGGTTAAAGAGTATCCCATTCGGGATATTATAGGTTATTTGGAAAACTATTATTTCTCTAATTTTGCGACCAGAAGAATTATCGTTTTAAAATTTGTTTCTCAAATGTATATTTTAAAATTGCAATCATAGAATGTGTGTTCTCATTTTAAAATAGTATGTTACCGTAGACAGTAGTGGCTTTAAGGGGGAGGGAAGCGATAGGGCATCGCCCTCCCTAGATTAAGGTTTTCTCACAAAATATATATTTTTTTAAGTAACAAAGGATTTTTTCGAGAATTCCCCCTTTCCTCTTTATCGATTTTTATAGGGTAAGACAAGATTTTTTCGTGACAATGATTACCATTGACTTCAAATCTTTATATGTTTTCTTACAGTTGATTAAGGATCAACAGTTAATATTATTAAAATAAAAATTAAATTTTACAAACAATGGATATATATATATATATATATATATAATATATATATATATATATATATATATATATAATATATATATATATATATATATATATATATATATATATATATATATATATATATATATATATATATATATATATATTTATATATATACAGTCTGTCAAGTAAGTAGGTAGATGCGATCCTAGCGACAAAAAATCGGTAGAGAGAACCATTGCCAACGTCACATTTTAGTAAAAGTATCAGTAGATTCCGAACTTTCGTAGAAATCACGTAAAATCCAAAATGAGGCACTAGTTTGCGCGTCGGTTTGAGGTAGCTTTTCTCTGTTCCCATCTAAAGGGGCCTAAAATGACTCATTGTTCGGTCGTTAGATATATTAATAAGTCGGTTAAATCATCTTAACGAGACGAAAAACGTCGACGTCTTGCCAAAACGTAATTTGGTAGGCAAAGTCACTCCGAAAGTCGAAAAACGAATCGTGTCTTTGTTTTCACGGGACCCGAAATTAATGTTGCGTCAAGGAGCGGTAAAATTCAGAAAATCGGGTTCGGAAAATGTGTCCCATAAGTCCATTCGACATCTTCGTGCTCATGATGTCAAATTCCGAAGCATATTGAAGAAACTTTTGCTGGGCGGAAATCACGTCGCGAAGCGGCTCGCTTGGGCCCACGATAAGATTCCAGAGTAGCCCTCACAATCGCCGGAGGCCAACACTATTAAAAACGTTTGGTTCTTGTAAAGAGAAACCTTAGAGAAAAGACTCTGAGGATTTTGGTTCAGTTGTCTTGCGAGATTCGAAAAATTTGCAGAGTATGCAGAAACTCTAGTCGGCAGCATGCCTCAAAGATGCCGGGCGATTATTGATGCAGGAGGCATAACAAAGAATACATTGATGACAAAAATTGTTTTCGAAATACATTTTTTCAAGAATACGAGCTGTCACGTTCTTACTTGACCGACTGTATATATAGATATTAGAATACTCTTTGTCCTAAATAAATATACTTACTTGTTCACAGGCTACTTCCGGACTGGGCTTAGCTTGATATCCTTGAGGGCAAATACAATTATAACCAGGTACAGCATTTTCGCAAATGGCGTGGGTGCCACAAGGTTTGTCCAAAATAGCACATTCGTCAATATCAATGCACCCTTTAAAACGGATCTCCAGTAAAGTCTTCCTTGCATGAACAGATGTAACTCCCGACAGTATCTTTACAAATAGCGTTTTCTCCACATGGATTCGGATCGCATTCATTAACATCTGAGAAAATTTTACAAAACGTTTGTCGAAAAATCTTACTAAAAAAGAGCTTTATGCATACCAGAGAAGGACAGACTGAAAGAAACAGACAAGTAAAGACAAACCAAGTAGATTCAATACGAAGAAGTTTACCAGGCTGAAAGTGAAACTAATTAATTACAGCGTACTCTGCAAGACAAAAATACATGATAAATACAAGATTGTACAAAAATGTATACAGTACAGTTAGGCTTTCTATAGAATACAGGTCAAATAGATAAAACAACATTCTAAGTGGTTATGTGGAAAGTACACCTAGGGCCCATCTCTTCAACTTTAAAATACAGTATAAATATTTTTTATGTCAGTAATATGTCATTGTTAAAAAAACGTTCGAATTTTCGTACGCTGACATATTATGAAATAAAAACTGTTGTATCTAAAGTGTGAAGAAAACTCCCGAAAATAAAATAACAAATACACATTCTGGGAAAGTTAGTGGAACGGAAATCTAGGATAAGCTACTTACAGGTTCTAAGGGGCTATAAGATAGGATTTACATTCCGATTTACCAATCGTAAGCAAGCTATAAAAGGCTTATACATAATATTTAAGTGAAAGCTTATTTAATATTTTGATGTTCCATAAGTGATATCAACGTTATAAGCAGACGTATGTATTTTGAGCCTTTTTATTTATCAATAAGCAAATCGGTTGGCATTCCACAGGTCAACAAGTCTACAGCAATGCTCAATACAACATTTTGTTGGTTTGATTAAACAAATACATGATTACTGGTCAAGTTATTTGTACAAACTATATATTTTAGAGCAGATAGGAGAGATATTTTTAAATAACTTTGGATATATCATCACAAATTGATAATCTGTCTACTGCATACTATACTTTATAGGGCTTACCAGGGACCCTGAATAATGGTAACTTAATCATATTATTTTAATGAGTTGTCTAACTATAAAACCTTTGGAAGATTTCGTTTACTTCTAACAAGTCAGGATTTTTTTCTAACTTCAAAAAATAACTCAAAATTAGTGTGTGTGCATATATATATATATATTATATATATATATATATATATATATATATATATATATATATATATATATATATATATATATATATACTCCTGGACAAAATTAACGCAACAATCTGAAAATTAATTTATCTTTTTCTTATGTCAGTTTTAAAGTTTATCGAGTAGTAGGCTATGCATATTTTGTTTCGTTGTTCATGACAGAAATCAAAACAATTCGTTTAGATTTACAGTTTTAAAGAATTTTTTTAGAAGATAAACAATTTTCTGTAAAAGTAGATTTTCTTTAAAAGTAAGCTTATAAATTGTTCCCTTTTTCAAAGTAATACGTTTTTGTGGTGGACTGTTTTATTTTTGACCCCGAAGAATTAGAAAAATGAATCGAATAAGGAATTTAACTGAACACGAGGTAGTGCGAGCCTCAGTTTTATTGGACGAGGGATATTGTCAGAGTTATGTTGCCAATTTGTTAGGCAAACATCGCTCCACAATAAGTCGTATGGTAAGACGCTTGAATGAAGTAGGAATTTATTCTAGAAGGCTAGGGCAAGGGCGAAAACGATGCACTAGCGACCTAGATGAACGTTTTATAAGACAATATGCTTTAAGAATCAGGACTGTCACTAGTTCTATAATAAGA
>CM032456.1:203575389-203797889 GCA_019049505.1 Pachyrhynchus sulphureomaculatus | reverse complement strand
AAGAGAATCGATTAAAGGACTTAATTAAAGACAAAATGGCTTCTCTCAGTTTACGAAAGCTGTAGTCAAAACTATAGTAAATGGTAAAATTTTCTCGATACAAAAATAATCTTCAATATAAAAGCAGTGAAAAAGTGAAAGTTATAAATAAGATTTATTAAAATAGTAAATTATTTCAATAAAAAAGTAATTTTATTTTTGTATGGACCTCTATTTTTTTTATCTTGTTTGGATTTTAACTACATTTCCTAATGAAAATCAGAACTCAAAAAGAACAAAAATATAAGCATTTATTTTGAAACTCCATTAAAGATATTCTTGTAATCCGAAATATTGTAGATTTGGTGCTTAGAATATCATTTCGATGAAATAGTGAATGCACTCTCTTATTAGAATTCTAGATCTGGATCTGTATATATTTCTTTTGGAAAATAAAAGCATAAGTTATATGGGAAAAAGGCATTACGTAAAAATGTATAAATTAATGTTAGTATTATTTACCTCTTAAGATCATGCTGTCTTAACGTAGAATTGGCATATGATACGCGTATACATTTAAAATAATTACAGAAATTTTACTAGACAACAGAACGAAAGATAATTGCAAGTAAACACCTAAGAAGCTTTCTTCCTAACCTAGTATTCATATGAGGCTATTATTAATATAAATAGTACTATCGGTTTCTAAGAACTAATTCTGTAGTTTATGTTAATACTTATCTGAGAACTCCTAATATAGGACATATTAAATCTATTGAAAACATTGAATGAAGAATATAATATGCTGGCTTGGTAAACCTAAACGTTGTTCGTGTATGAGTGAATTAAAATAATATTCAATATATACTGGGTTATTAACTAGACTTTGCTCAGCCACTTTTGTTATTTGTTTGAAGAAATGGGAAAATGAATTATTACAATTTTAGCTAATAAAATAGGTGCTAGAGTAAACTTAATATAATATTTTATTCCAAAAATAAATAGTTTTCAAGATATCGATATATCTTAAAAATTATATCGTTTACCTTTTAATAAGCTATACAGGGTGCCCCATATGTATGGATTAATGATTGCACAACATTTATTAATCAGTGTATCAAAAAAATGTTTAAATAAAAGTTATAGGGTGTTATAGGTGCACATGCTGACGTTGACAAAGAAATGTTTTGAACTCTCAGTTCTAAGAAATTACGCCCTCTTAAATTTTTTTAAAAGAATAGCCCTGTATATTATTTTATTTTTGAGTTCTACTAAAAATTCTAGATATTATTTGTCTAACATATTATACGTAAAGGGTGGGCCATCTATCGGTTTAAATTTGAACCACCGGTTATTTCGAATCTGGCAATACTTATGTCATTCTATTCTGTCACAAAATTTAGTATATTATCTCCACTGAACGAAATGAATCGATTTACAGACCAAAGACAATTGGTCGGAAATTGCACGAAAATGTCGTACAAAATTTGGTCGCAGAGAAGGACCAACAGTGCCCGGTATACGCAAGTTTATTGCTAAAGTTCGTGAAACTGGTTTCATTGTTGATGCGCCAAGACGTGAGCGTGCTCGTACAGTGCGTACACCCGAAAATATCGAAGCTGTGGACGGCGCAACCATTACGGTCAATGGAGACACCTATCGCACCATGATAACCGATTTTTTTGTGCCCACTCTTCATGGTATTGATGTGAACGATGTTTGGGTTCAACAGGATGGTGCAACTTGCCACACATCTCATGCCACAATCGATTTATTGCGTCAAACGTTTGATGGCCGTTTAATTAGCCGAAATGGTGATGTCAATTGGCCGCCAAGAAGCTGCGATTTGACACCGTTGGACTAATTTTCTGTGGGGCGCCGTTAAAGACAAGTGTTATGCCGACAAACCAGAGACAATTGAGCATTTGAAGGCCAACATTCGTGATGCGAGATACAACCCCATACACTCGAAAAAGTGCTCGAAAATTGGTCCGATCGAATGGGGTACTGTGAGGCCAGCCGCGGCAGCCATATGAATGAAATAATATTCCATCTCTAACCGGAACAATTGTACTTCACAACAAAAAAATAAATTTCGCAAAATTTCAAACCGTTTTTGTTTTTATTGCATTTTTAAATTTAAACTTTTAAATGGCCCACCCTATATAAATTGAAATTTTTGGCAGTTATTGATATTTGAAATTATTGATATTTGAAATTAAGGAGATCAAATTAAAAAAAAATTAAGCTGGCTTGTCAAACATTTACTGTCAGGTAACAACTTAACGCGTCAACAAATGATTTATTGACGAAAACGTTTATTGTTGCATTTTGCGAAATTGTAATTTGAGCGTACTATTGTAATGGTAAATTTAACAGAAACTGAAAGAATCACTTTGTTAATGTTACGGAGACCGTAGGAGAACACAACAGGAAGTGTGTGATCTTTTTAACGCAGAATATCCGAATCGAGAACCTATTACCCAATCCGTAGTTAGCAAAACATTAAAACGATTTCCAGGGATGTCAAAGATCCGTCCCCGGGACGTATCAATAAGGCCCGCGATCGCAAGAAGTCAGGTATCTGGATCCTCGAGCTCAAAATACGAGGCATGTTTTTTAAGTAAGTACCGTTGCGATTCCGCCGCCGCAGCGATACGGTCGGCGTTCCGCGCATGCGCGCTGGTAACCTACATGTCTACGCACTGACGCCATTACAGTCTGATTCTTCATTGTATACGTTGTTTACTGAGTGTTTAAGATGCCTCCGACAATCGTGAGTCCCGCCGATTGTGAAGTACGGGCTGTTATACGATTTCTTAGTGCTAAAGGCGTAAAACCGATCGATATTCATCGTGAGATCTGTGAAGTTTACGGACAAAACATTATGAGTGATGGAATGGTAAGGAAATGGGTGAGAGCATTTAAAGATGGCCGCACAAATGTGCATGATGAAGAACGGAGTGGGCGTCCTTCGGTCGTTAATGAAGATTTGGTGCAGAAAGTGGACGAAAAGGTGAGAGAAAACAGACGCTTTACAATTTCATCATTGTGCGACTGCTTTCCTCAATATTCTCGTAGTGTTTTGTATCGCATTATGACCGAGAACTTGAATTACCGGAAATTGTGTTCACGTTGGGTTCCAAAAATGTTGACGGATTTGCACAAAACCCAACGTTTAGGCAGTGCATTGACTTTCCTTGAGCGGTACCACCACAATGAAGGTGAACATTTTTTAGACCAAATTGTTACTGGTGACGAAACATGGGTGGCCTACGTCACACCAGAATCGAAACAACAATCCATGGAATGGCGACATTCATCATCACCCAAAAAAGTGAAGTTTAAGCAAACAATTTCGGCCCGCAAAATCATGTGCACTGTTTTTTGGGACAGAAAAGGAGTATTGCTAGTGGAGTTTCTGCCTCGTAATGAGACAATCAATGCAGCGTCTTATTGTGAGACATTGAACAATCTGCGTCGTGCAATCCAGAACAAAAGACGTGGCAAGTTGAGTAAGGGTATCGTTTTGCTGCATGACAATGCCCGTCCACATGTGGCTAATCGGACCAAAGATCTCATCAAATCTTTTAAATGGGAAACTCTAGATCATCCTCCATACCGCCCCCCTGATCTGGCGCCCAGCGACTACCATTTGTTCCTGCACTTGAAGAAGCACCTGGGTGGTCAGCGTTTTCAAGACGATAACGAAGTCAAAACATTTGTGATACAGTGGTTAACAAGTCAGGCGGCAGAATTTTATGAGGAGGGTATTCAAAAACTGGTGCCACGTTATGACAAGTGCCTCAATATTCACGGAAATTATGTAGAAAAGTAGATTAAGGTACAGGCTTTCATGTAAAAATAAAATTATAGCGATATCTTTGCACGTCTTTTTTTAATTCCAAAACGGTACTTACTTAAAAAACATGCCTCGTAATTACCCTCTTTTATAATAATTCAGTACATTTTTTTTAATTTTGAATCTGGCCCGCCTACACATTCTAAATTTAATATATGCAAAATTGAGTTTGACACCTCTGAATTTAGACAATCAAGTCATGTTAAGGTTCGTTCTAAATCTGGACCTCCAAAAGTTAAAACAAGCGATGATAAAAAGTTAGATGTTGTATTGGAAATTACAGAAAATCCCCATACAGCCACTCGTCAGCTTTGCCTAGACCACAACATAAGTAACGGTACCTTAAGTCGTATACTGAATGAAGAAAAATTGCATCCATATAAACAAGAACTATCTGAAGATGACTACGATAGATGGGTTGAATTTTTCGAGGTCATGATGGAACGAATCAATAATGATCCTAACCTAATTCATAATACATTTTGTCTTAATGGAAGAGTTAACAGGCATTACTGCCGGTACTGGTCTACTGAGAATCCCCGCTGGATAATCGACAGTTATTTTCAAAGACCACAAATGATAAATGTGTGGGCAGTGATTTGTGGACGTCATATTATTGATCTTTTTTTATCGATGGAAATCTTACAGGACAGTGGTATTTACAGTTACTACATGAGCAAGTTATTCCAACTTGTACAGGTCTTTTTCCCGATGAAAATAATTTGGATGCCCTTAACAGGAATCTGTGGTATCAACAGGACGGAGTACCTTCTCACTATGAAATCAATTTTCGTAGATATTTGGATGCGATTTTTCCTAATCGATAAGGTGATATAGAATGGCCTGCAAGGAGTTCCGACCTTACGCCAGTCGATTTTTTTATGGGGTTATTTGAAAACCAAAGTTTACCGAAGTCGATCTGAAACTAGAGAAGGTTTACAACAAAGAATTCAATATGATCACCCCGGATCCTCTGTACAAGCTGTTTATGACACATTGGCTCATTGCCTCGCTGTTAACGGTAGATATTTTCAGCAATTGTTACCTTAAAATAAACCTAGAGTAGTTATTAATAGTTTTTTGTCTTTTTTCTTCATTTTAAATTTCAAATCACAATAATTCCAAAACAGTTCAATTTAGACATATGATATGTTAGACAAATAATATCTAGAATTTTTAGTAGGACTCAAAAATAAAATAATATACAGGACTCTCCATTTAAAAATTAATAAATGATGTAGAACCATTATTCCATACATATGGGGACCCTGTAGTTTCTAAATTTGAAATAAAAGTATAAATTTCTGTCGAAACAATTGTCAACTCTAATACAATAAACAATAAACGTAGTCTGAAAAGTTTTTGGTCTGACACATAGATGTCGCCCTTTTCAAAAAAATCCATATGATTTTTAGGAAGTACAAATCTTCAAACGATACGTGTCAAAATTTCATGACATTTCGACGATTAGCTTACAAGTTACAGTGGTTTTAGTGACGCTACTTCTGATATTTTCAAAACAATGGAAAAAATCGAATTTCGTGTGTTGATTAAACACTGTTTTTTGATGTGAAAAAATACTGTTCAAGCAACGCAAAGGCTTGATAAGGGTTACGGGGACTCTGCCACCGGAAAATCACTCAGTTTTTACTGATATGCTGAATTTAAAAACGCGGTCGTACAGATACAAATGATGCTGAACGCTCTGGACGCCTAAATGAGGTGGTTATACCGGAAAATATAAAAAAAAATGCAAAATTGTTTTGGATGACCGTAAAGTGAAATTGCGTGATATAGCTAACACCCTAAAGATATCAAAAGAACGTGTTGGTCATAATTTGCATGAACATTTGGGTATGAGAAAGCTCTGTTTGGGTACCGCGTTTGCTCACAGTAGACCAAAAACAACGTGTTAATGATTTTGAGCATTGTTTAGACCTGTTTAACCGTAATAAGAAGAATTTTTTCATGTAATATGTGACAATGGATGAAACATGGATCCACCACTACACACCGGAATTAAATCGGCAGTGAGCTGAGTGGACAGCAGCCGGTGAAAGCCGCCCGAAGCGACCAAAGACACAACAGTCGGCTGGGAAGGTTTTGGCTTCTATATTTTGAGATGCGCATGGAATAATCTTTGATCGACTATGCTGAGAAGGGAAAAACCATCAATAGCGAATATTATATAAAGTTATTGGTGCGTTTGAAGGCAGAAATCTCAAAGAAACGGCCCCAAATGAACAAAAGAAAGTGCTCTTTCATCAAGACAATGCACCGTGTCACAAGTCAATGGTTACGACGGCAAAATTGCATGAATTGAAGTTCGAATTGCTTTCTCTTCCACCGTATTCTCCAGATTTGGCCTCCAGCGACTATTATCAATTCGCAGACCTCAAAAAAAATGCTCGCGGGAAAGAGATTTGGCTCCAATGAAGAAGTTATCGCCGAAATTGAGGCCTATTTTGAAGGCAAAGACAAATCCTTCGACAAGAAAGGCACAGAAATGTTAGAAAAGCGTTGGACTGATTGTATCGCTCTTGAAGGAGATTATATTGATGAATAAAGTGGAATTTTGCAAAAAATGTGTTTTAATTAGCTAAATCAAAACTTTTCAGCCTACGTGTTAAGTGGTGATCTTAAATAGTTGTTTAAATTTTCGTTCCTAGTTATTATGGATGTCCATCAAGTAACAGTATATTTATAACCGACAGCTAAATATTTTTTAAATTTTTATAAGTTACACCGGTACTCATCCACAACCGGTTTTATTAGCAAACCACGTACGGTCATTCGAAGCCGGTACGAGACAGGGTTGGAAATCGATTCAGTGCATTCTACTTGCCCTACCTTATTCACATAGACACACTTATAATCTAATATTTTCCATTTCACAAATTATTTTGTATCCAATAAGACATTGTAAGTAACAATGCAAAATAAATCGACCAGTTATATTACAGTTTGACCCGTAAATTACACTTTTATCCCTTATGTATTTGTTTGATCAAACCTACAAACATCTTCCGAAAACAAGACAACGAGCAACAACAATACACAGAGTGATGTAAAAATTGACTTGCGGACTAACTTTCACAGTAGAGGTGCCCCTGACCGGTAAAACCGGGCGGGCACAGGCACTTGAAGGACCCGGGGACGTTAATGCATTTGGCGTTAATTCCGCAAGCTCCCGGTTTTCCACATTCATTGATATCCACACATTCCTCGTTAGCCGATCCTGTGTATCCTTCGGGACACACGCACGTGTAGCTCCCGTTAGTGTTGAGGCACGAAGCGGTTGCGGCACAAGGGTTCGATTCGCACTCATTAATGTCTAGCGGTATTTAAAGCAAATTGGTTAGAGTTAGATTTGGTTTTAGATCCCTTTTGTTGGTTGGTTAAGCTAATTTTAGTAAGGAGTTGATTGGTTGGTGGTAAATTAAATTACCCTTTTTTCTATGTAACACTCTTTTTATACTTGAAATTATGAACATAAATGAAATAATTAAGTTATGGAAAAGTTGTTGAAGTCAACACAAAACAATCCTTTATATATTATTTATATTATGAATATTGACATATTAGTTATACCAACCAAACAACTACATTTGTTTAATTGAAATTAGTTTTTTAAAAAGTGAGTTAGTTTTTTACAAGGAGCATTGATTTTCTTTTCTTTTTAAATAAGTACGAAGGTTACAATATGTTCAGTAAGTGTGCAATTCTTGGCTATATTATTGGATCTTATACATTGAGAGAAACTTTAAGTATAAAACTAAGAAATTAAAACCACATTTTGTATTGTTTCGCAATTTCTTTGTCTTTTCTGACATATTTTGGTCTATGCCTCTAATATAAAAGGTATCTTAAATAACATTGATTTAGAACCAAAAATATGCTTCTACCTATTAATGAAATATATTTCAGTGTTGCGGAAAAGGGTATTTGCGAAATCTATTTGAGTGTTTGGGACTTATTCATTTGACTGTTGGGCCTTTCTAACTCCTTTTATTTCCACGTAATTTAACATTGTATCTTTTCTGCCATTATAAAGTAGTTTTGTATCTGTATTTATTAAAGAAACAGTTGCAATCTATGAAATGCATAGAATCTGAAATAGAATAAGAAGGAGGCTAAAGAATAAATTTCTAACTATGGAACAAACACAAAAAAGGAAGAAATGGATAACAGATGGCATTCTAAGACTAAGGGAGGAAAGACGGTTATACAAAAACAGAGGTAACAAAAGAGAATATAGCAGACTACACACACAAATACAGAAAGAAATTCGAACAGCTAAAGATAGGTGAAATGGTGACAGACGTAGAGATAGAAGAGTTCCAGGGAAAGTATTAATAAAAAATAATTAATATCTATCGAAAAATGAAAGACTCAACTGGTGAAGGAGAACGAAATCAAATGAACGTTTAATAGATCACCACGGAAACGTTGTTATCGATAAATAAGAGAAACTGAAGATATGAAAAGACTATATTACAGAGTTATTTTCTGATGCAAGATCAGATCAGCCACAATGCTGCTCAATAGACTGTATTACCACAGATGAAGTGCACATTGCAATAAATCAATTAAAAAATGGAAAAGCCACCGCTCCCGATGAATTCCATGGGGAGTTTCTTAAGCTCTTAGATGAGGATGGGATTAAGTGGCTTACGGTGATCTACAATAAAATCTATGATTTAGGCAGAATACCAGAAAGCTTGTTAGAATCTGAGTTTATAATGATCCCAAAAAAATGCAGGCGCTAAAAAATGCGGAGAATATCAAACAATTAGCCTCATAAGCCATATTTTAAAAACATTTCTGAAAATCACTGACAGAAGAACATACAAGTTGTGTGAAGAAAACATATCAGCTATACAATTCGGTTTTTGTGATGCCACGAGAACCAGAGAGGCCTTGTTTTCTATGCAGGTTTTGATTCAACTATGTAGAGACGTCAATTGTGACGTATATGTGTGCCTGATCGACTACCAAAAGGCCTTTGAAAGAGTCCAACATCACAAAATGATCGAAATTCTGGAAGACCTTGGGCTAGATGGAAAAGATCTGCGGATTATTGGCAACCTTTACTGGAACCAGATGGTATTTATTAACGCAGAACAGGAGCGATCAGAAGCAATATCGATTGGGCGTGGAGTAAGGCAGGGTTGTGTTTCGTCTCCACTATTGTTAAATATATACTCTGGGCAAATCTTCACAGAGGCACTAGAAGAGGCTGATGAAGGAATACTCCCCTCTCCCCCCTTTTGGATACAGGAGCGTCGTCTCCTTAAGAAGGTTTATTAGGTTCTTTCCAAGCCCTTCATGTGGTAATTGATTGATCGCTACGATGTAGCTCTCCGAACAGTTTGTCTGTTCCGAGTTAAAGCCGTACCTTCATATTCATAGAAGTTTCTTCCTTTTCACATGTTACATGTGAGACCATTGTGGATATCCATTTTCTATAAATGTTTTCTCAGGTGACAGTGGCCGGTGATCAGTCCCACCACTAGTTTGGTTTAGGCCCTTGTTAAATATAGGCAGTTAGTTTCTTTGGGAGGTCGCCAATTACGCCCCTCACATGTCTTTAGTCAGATGTTGTGAGGTAACAAGCTAGAGATTGCTGATATTACCATCTCTTGATTGTCATTTTTACCACTTGTTTTCGTATACCAAACGCTGGTTCTGGACTCCCGTATGGTTTTATAACTCCAAACCTTGCTAATTTGTCCGCTATTTCATTACCTTTTATCCCCGAATATCCTGGAATTCACAGCAGTTCAACCCGGTTGGGGAGCGAATAAATAATATTCGTTATGCTGATTGTACGGTGGTTATGGCTGATAACATAAAGGGTCTACAACATCTTATGACAAAAATAAACGAAGTTAGTAATCGATACGGCCTTGAACTTAATATCAGCAAAACAAAGTACATGGTAATGAGCAAGTCTCCGGTTCCTGCTCCCTTGTTGATGGTTAACAATCAACAAATACAAAGAACTCCACGATATCTAGGTACCAAGATAAACGAACAGCAGGATCACTCGCAGGAAATTTGTTGCCGTATCGAAAAAGCTAGAGCAGTGTTCCTCAAAATGACATCACTTTTCAAAAGCTCAGCAATAAAATTAAGCATGAAAATGAGACTTGCAAGATGTCTGCAGTGTCCCTTTTTATGGTGTGGAACCTTGGACGCTGACTGAAGCCACTTCGAAGAACCTTGAGGCATTTGAATTATGGCTATATCGCAGAATGTTGAAAATTTCTTATACTGACCATATTATCAACGAGGATGTCTTACGTCGCATGAACAAGAAATTGGAAATTATGGAAACTGTTAAAGTAGGAAAATTGGAGTTTTTAGAACACATAACGAGAAATCTTCACAGATATGGATTACTACAGCAAATACTCTAAGGAAAGGTATTTAGAAAAAGGGGACAAGGACTGGCTAAACAATCTGCGAAATTGGTTCTCAACAAATACTACCGGTCCTTTCAGAGCTATAGTGGATATAGTAATAATAGCCAGAATGATTGCCAACATTCGAACCGACTAGGCACTTTAAGAAGAAGAAGATGCAATGCTCAGCAAAACCCGTTGTTCTTTAATTGTATACAACTGAATTTTTCTGTTCTTTTAGTCTTCCATTTATTGGTAGATCAATAAATGTTTATTATACGTTTATTGCATCACATTACATCCAATTTAAATACATGCCTAATCTATAACATAATTCGGTTTTTCTTTTATTATTCACCAGGATATAGGATAGAAATTATGTGATGGGTCAGGTCGGGAAGGAAATTAAAGGTACCAGTTGTGATGCAATATCTAGAGGATTAACTGGTATATAAATAATTAAAAGACTAAAATAACATAAAAATTCTATTGTACACGTACACAAGTTTTGACGAAAATAATTAAAATTTCAACCTCTTTTTTAGTACTAAGGATTCAAAACTATTCCACAATATCAGAAAGGTTAAAATCTTAAATTTCCTGAAAATCATATCATATAATAAAAAATACGATAAATGGGTCACAACCACTACAAAATAAACTAGACTTCGAGAATACCCTTATCCTCGACAGTGCAATAAATTTTATAAATATCAGGTAGAAGCAGTTTTTTTTTTAAATCAGTTCTAGGTACGATTTTTTTAATAATGCTCGTGTAGTCGAAAGATGTTGGAACACAGCCAATAAATCGTGAAACAAAACCGGGTGTAGTTTTAATTTTTTAGCATGATAATATTTCACCAGGAGCCCACCATAAAATCAATTAAATTTATTTAATTGATGCAGGGTGTTTAAAAATTGAACAGTATAAATCTATATATATATATATATATATATATATATATATATATATATATATATATATATATATATATGTTTTATTAATTTAGATAAACCGGGCATGCTAATGTGTTTAGAAAATCATTTCCAAACTTTGTTGAGAATAGCGATTTTCTTTTAATAAAAAATCATATTATTTCGTTGGTGTATCTCAACAAGTACTAAATTTTATAATTTACAATAATATATTTCGATGGGGTTAGTCATAGCGCACGGTTAGGAAGTTACATCTGGGTTAAAATAATTTACTAAATATTGTTTCAGATGCTTATTATTTATTTTACTTAAGGCCAATTTTACCAACAAATTTAGGTTATAATGGTCACACTTAACGTTAAATAATTACTCAAACTAAGTATTCCCTAAATCTGTTAGTACAATTACGAGTTATATTAGTGCTATAACTCGGGGGGAGGGGGGAGTGTAGCAAACATAATAAAAACTTTTCTTGAGGTGTGATATTCAATAACAAAGTGCAGTAGTTTTTATGTTTGCTGAAAAGGAACTGTATTATTATTTGTTGATTAATAATTCGGGTTTTATTGAGTATTTGGCATTTGCAGCAAGTTGGAAAAGTTAATATATAAAAAAGATTTTGGCGGTTTTAGTAAGAAACAGAAAACAATTGAATAGTGTCTTGGTCACACTTACTACAACACAAATATATATATATATATATATATATATATATATATATATATATATATATATATATATATATATATAATGGGGGTATGGGGGATAAAAATGACAATGATAATTAATGTGATTTAACGAATGGATAAGTTGTAATACTAACTTTTTATAAATATATCAACAATGTAAAGCTGATTTTCTATCAACAAATATGCTGCAAGTACCATTATTTTTTGCAACTACCAATTTTTATTTTACTTTTACTATTATTATCTACTCCTGTTAAAAAACAATAATTTACAATTTTGTACAAAAATCAACTAAAAAAAAAAAGAAAATCAGTCTTCACGTGCTTGTTTCTATACACAGAGCCTTTAAAAAAAAGGTTTCCTATTTTTTCATCATGTGAATTGTGAATTATCTTTAAAGACCTAATAACTAACTCACTTTGGTTTATGTACAAATATGTACAGGATAATGAGATATGTAATGATGTGATGATGTATACCTGAGCACTCAGTCATAGGATCACCAATAAAGCCTGGTGGACAGGAACATCTGTAGCTGCCCTCCAAGTTTGAGCAAAGTGCGTTTCTTCCACAAGGATTTCTACCACATTCATTTGTATCTATGCAACCTGTTGTGTATGGGTCCCCTTCATAACCTATACGTAAAATATTGATAATATCTTTACATTTAAATTACAACCACAAATAAACTAAGTTTGAAGAATTGCTATGGTTCCTATGCGTCACTTATAGACCATCGCTTTGTAGTATGCATGTTGTAGGGACTTTTTGTTTTTTTTTTTCAAAAATTCCATTTTTTGCGGATTTTTATTCCTCATTTTAATAAAATTCCAAAGTTATAGTATTAAATGTGACCTGGCGTCGGATTGGGACCGCTACCTGTTTTCAGACACCGTCTGCAATATTATTCAGTCAATTTTTAATATTTTTTTTTACTTTTTTTTTTTAATCTTAATAATTACTTTTTCTACAAACTGTCGAGAGGTTTTTTAATTTTTCTGAGAGACAATTTTTTATAAATAGTTAAACATAAAGAACCCCGCACTAATCTTATGGAAATTTAATCTCGGTCAAATCGGCTGAAAATGTAGTATGTTATGCTTCAAGCCATTCAGATTAAGAGTCTCCATGGACACAAGGTCCAAAAATGGAAAGATTAGGAATTATCGAGCGTGAATTAGTAAAAAAAAAACCGCTGAGAAAATGCTATTTTTGCGTTTTTTAAGGACTTATTTTGACTAGAACATGATTTTACGAAAAATTCCAATGGGATTATATGTTTTTTTTGGGTTGCTAATTATGAATATAATTAATATTTTGACCCAATTCGCTCCTTCTTTCAAATATTGGCCATTTTGGTCAATTCTGGAGTATTTTTTTTGATTTAATTCATCTAGAACATATTTTTGTGAATAATTCTAACGGAACTTTATGTTTTTGAGTTAATAATTGCGACTATAATAATTATTTTGAACCATTTTAATCCTACGTTCTAATAGCGTTTATTTTTGGTCAAATTTTGGCCCTTTTCTGGGTTTAATTACAACAACTCTAAGGAAATTGTTAAGAAAGAACTATGAAAGTTATTAATTGCATTTAAATAGTTTATTTACCTGGTGGACAATGGCACTGCCGTCCGCCGACAAGGTTCGTACAAGTCGCACCAGGTCCACAAGCTCCAAGTTGTTCGCATTCGTCCACATCCACGCATCCATCGAAAGGATTTCCGTGGAATCCTTCTGGGCATATACAGGTGTAATTTCCGAGAGTGTTTTGACATAGAGCGTTTTGACCACATGCGTTTGGTTGTTGACATTCGTCGATATCTGGAACAATAATTTGAGTAAAATAATGTGGACTGTTTTAGAAAAAGAATATAAAAATAACTTCGCTAATCAAAATGTATATCACCTTGTTTTATCTTATCTTAGTAGTCTACCCACTGTTCTCTTATTTGTCGAATCCATTTTTTTTTATGGGTCTAGCACACGTGCTAAAAGGAGTTCCCTAAGGCACTCCAGGAGCGGCATGTGTGCGGAAAAAGCGATTCACGTTGTTCTTGAATCGCTGTAAAATGTACTCGGTGGGAAATCGAGCCCTGGGAAAATTATTCCAAAGGGATGATGTTCTCCATAAACACGAGAATAGAATTTTCTGGTACTAAAGATATAACGCCTAACTCGTAGGTGGCCCTCCATCGGAGGTTAACGCACTGTAGCCATACATGCCGACAGAGTGGTTAGCAGACTGCCAATACTTCACTACAGGTGGAGCGATCGTTCGAAGGACCCCCCTCTAAGGCATATGTGGTTTTAATGTAAGAACCATTGAAAACGGAAGAAAGTCAGTATCTCACTAGTCCACCCACTGTTTTCTTATTTGTCGAATCCATCCCGAGACACGTTTCGCCGTATCACGGCTCATCAGTCGGGCTAGGATCGACAAACAAGAGAATAGAATTTTCTGGTACTAAAGCCAGTACTGACGGCCAATAATGGTAAGATATAACGCCTACCTCGTAGGTGGCACTCTATCGGAGGCTGACTTGCTGCAGCCATACAGTGGGTAGACTGCTGAGATACGAACTTTCGTCCGTTTTCAGTTGTTCTTACATTAAAACCACATATGCCTCTCGAACGATCGCGCCACCTGTGGTGAAGTCTTGGCAGTCTGCTAACCACTCTGTCTGCATGTATGGCTACAGCGAGTTAGCTTCCAACGGAGTGACTATATATATATATATATATATATATATATATATATATATATATATATTATATATTATATATTATATATTATATATTATATATTATATATTATATATTATATATTATATATATATATATTATATATTATATATTATATATTATATATTATATATATATATATATATATATTATATATTATATATTATATATTATATATTATATATTATATATTATATATTATATATTATATATTATATATTATATATTATATATTATATATTACATATTATATACTATATATTATATATATATATATATATATATATATATATATATATATATATATATATATATATATATATATATATATTAATCAAACTATTGGTATAATGGAATTTGTTAAACTTTGACGCTAATAATAAATTAATTTAACCATATTTTGTTGGGAACTAATAGGTAAACAAAAGGTCGCAATGAATTAGAGAGTAAAAAAAGGTCAGATGGTAATTATACCGAAAACTTCAGGATACATTAGGATTCTTGTCTGTTTGATGCGTTCGGTGTTCTATGCAATGTATCAGACTAGCCCTCTGAATGATGTCTAACGGACTTCTCCCTGATCTGCTGTAGTCGGGTTTATATAAGGATCTCACGTCTTCTTTACACTGTTCGCGACGCTCTGGATTTGCGTAGTTCATGTGTTTTCTGAAAATTTTCTGACACCCACACGCTGAAAGAACAGAGTGTTCAGAAAATTTTTAGAACATATACGATAGATTAGTGTGTAGAAACCGGCAGGAAGCCTTTGATGTTATTTGGAAACAAGTCCCAGGAAATGTAAAAACCCCCAAAAATCTCCGAATAAAAAACTTTTAGAATGGATCTTTAAAACTTCCCAACACATTAAAATAGAAAACCTCTCTTGGAATGCAGTTTTAAACCCTAAACCATACCGTAAAATAAAATCGATAAACGGGGAGGGGAGAATTTTTCGAAAAAAATCATCTTCCCCAAAACGATAATATAAAGACCATCCATAGTGGTGGGAACGATAGCCCCTCTGCCCCCTGACTACATCAATGCATGCATAGATTTATTAAGTTAGAATGTTTTAAATATAATATTAGAGATAATAAATATTTTTTTTTTGAAGGGTAACAGTTCTTTCCGTGTTTGGATAAGAGTCCAGTAAATAAGATTTTTAGATATCCCCAAGGAAAAAAATCCACCGGATTGAGGTCGGTGGATCGAGGTGGTCAAGAAAATAGACCATCTCGGCCTATTCATTGATTGGGAAATTTTTCTTCTTCTTCTTTATATTACGCATTCCTGCCTGTTTTTTCGGGGGCGTCCTATACTCCTTCGGCCCACCGGTGATTTATCTCGAGCTATTTTCACCAGTCGTCGTTCAGACATTCTATTTATGTGTTGGTTCCATTCTTGTTTTCTGTTTTTTATCCACGTGTTAATGTCCTCTACTTCATATATGTGCCTTATGTTGTCATTTGTTTCTCTATTCCAAAGTGTTCTTCCTGCAATTTTTCTTAATGTTTTCATTTCACTTGTTTGTAAGTATCTTTGAGTTTTGCGTATTTCTCGTCTTGTCTCTGCTGTGTAGGTCATAACTGGTCGAACTACAGATTTATATATACGTGATTTTATTTCTGTTCTCAAGTATTTAGTTTTTTCAAATAGTGTCATTCAAGTACCCTGCTATTCTATTGGCTTTTACTATTTGTTCTTTTATCTCTTCTATATTGTTGTTTAAGTCCTAAATATTTAATTGTCATCACCTGCTCTATAATCTGATTATCGATTTATAGCTTGCACCTAATTGGTTCTTTGAAGCTAACTACTGATTTGGTTTTTTCAGCCGATATTTTCATATTAAATTTCTTTGCTGTTGTATTAAACTGATGTAATAATCTCTGCAAATCATCTTCATTCTCAGTGACCAGGACAGTATCGTCGGAATAACACAATATTTGTATCTCTTTATTGCCCATTTTATAACCTTTTTTTGTTTTTATCTGTTTAATTATTTCATCTAATATAATGTTAAACAGTAGGGGACTCAGTGAGCCTCCTTGTCTAATACCAGTTGTTACCTCTATGGGTTCAGTTAACTCCGAATTTACTCTCGCTTCTATTTTATTTCTTTTGTAAATGTTCTTAATTAGTTTTATTATATCCAATGAAGTAGTCTTGTTATAAAATGTGTGCACTACGTCTTGCAGCTGTACTCTATCAAATGCTTTTACCAAATCTATAAAGTATAAGAACGCTGGTCTGTTCTCCTCAATTGATTTTTCAGTAATTTGTCTGATTACAAATACTGCGTCATTACAGGATCTTCCGCTCCTGTATCCTTGTTGTTCTTCGGAAAGCTGTATAAGTGGAGTTATCTTATTAGTAACAATTTTTGTCGTCAGTTTTAAAGTTGGGCGCAAGAGGTTAATTCCTCGGTAATTATTCGTATCGGTTTTTTCTCGTTTTTTTAAAAAGTGGTATCATTATGCTTGTTCTCCATTCTTCTGGTATTCGCGATCCTTGTATTATTTTGTTTATGAGCTTTGTCAATTCCTTAGTCAGTTTCACTCCTCCGTACTTTAATAGTTCATTTTATATTTCGTCCTTACCAGCTGATCTTCGGTTTTGTAATTTTTTGAGAGCTTCTTCCACCTGTTTATCATCTATTTCTGATGTTTCGTTGATTACTATATCTGGTGTTTTGGGTGCCAAATTTTCTGTTGTATTATACAATTGCTTTATATAATTTATTCATGTGTTTTTTTCGATGTATCTTACTTCTATTAATTCTTTAATTTCCTTTCGCTGTCCACATATCATTCTCCAAATCTCCTTTTGGATTGAGAAATTGATTACTTAAATATTGTCTAACATTACTGAAATGCGACAAAGTACCGTCGTGCATAAATCACATATTACGACGAATTAACGTCCTCCAGTTTTCAAGTCTATTAGTATTCATGTTGTTAATTTATTTAAAAAAAAATTAAAATAAGGAACCCTAACATGACCGAACATGATACGTTAAGGTAGTTTTAGATAGGTGTTAAAATAAAAAATCGATTCGTTTCAATTCACTGAAAATATCGGATAACTAATCAATTATTCCACTAAAGTTAATCGTATTTAAAATGCAGACAATCTTCTTCATGACATCCGCTGAAAGGTACATTAGCTAAGAGAAAAAATAAAATAAAATATGGTAAATATATTGACTTTGCGTTTCTTTAAGTCTTGTTGGGAACAGGTTGCAAGAATCTCATTCAAATCCCGTCACGCAGAAGTAACGCTGCATGATCTCCATTTGTTTCAATAGTTGGTTTTGAAGTAATTATTAGTTTTGGTTACATAGCTGGTGACCATCTAAAAAACTGTTGCATCAGTCCAAAAAGTGAAATTTTCACTTTGAAGTTTCAGACAATACATCTTATCCCATAAATAAGTTCGAATTTCTTGAGTGGAACAAGATAAGTGTATACAGTGTAAACCCGGTCCTTGGTGATTTATTGTTACGGAGCGTTTCATCTCTGCCGAGGTCCCCAATCTCAATATGTAAATGATTAAGTGCCATAACTTCGCCCGAGAGTTCGCGACGACGCATCCTTTGTAAATATTTATGACTATACTGGAGGAAAAATTATAATTAATTGACACTACTTAGAGGTTCAACAGAGAACTTGATTGAGAATGGGGCTACATGACATGCTTAAAATACATCGTTGCCAGAAATTTCCCGAATTACGTAATTCCCAAAGTATAAAGTATATTTTTAGTGTTCCGTACGGAACACTTATAAGATCACTTCGGTTTCTGTCTGTCTGTCTGTCTGTCTGTCTGTCTGTCTGTCTGTCTGTCTGTCACACCCGATTTTCTCCGAAACTATTTGACATAGAAGGGTGAAATTTGGTAATAATATAGGAATTGATGGCCTCATCAGAGCCATGTAGTTTTGAGAATTAAATTTTGACTTAAGGGGTTAGTTTTGGGGGGTGAAGTCGGAAGTGAAAAAAAAATTTTTTTACTAGGTCATCGAGTGTGGTGTCAAATGAAAGCTTGTGAAAACACGAGTAAAAAATATATATATAATATTATACTTGCGCGCACTTTTCTTTGTATTATTTTTAAAAATTCGCGAAAAATCGCTGTCCCGGGCCTTATCTCGAAAAGTACTTATTAAAATATTTCGAAAAAATTCTGGAATATTCTCCACGGGGTGTAGATTGAACGAAAATTATCACGAGTGCATTACCTTTAATAATTCATATGGTATATAAAAAAAACAAAAATTTCAAGGTCATCAGATTTCAGTAAAGATTGGAAACAAACTTTGTTGAAAACTCATTTGGGGTGTGTTTTGTGAAGTCACTGATCATTTTATACCACCGTAACATAAATTTTGACTTAAGGGGTTCGTTTTGAGGGGTGAAATCGGAAGTGAAAAAAAATTTTTTTTACTAGGTCATCGAGTGTGGTGTCAAATGAAAGCTTGTGAAAACACGAGTAAAAAATATATGTATAATGTAATACTTGCGCACACTTTTCTTCGTATTACTTTCAAAAAATCGCTGTCCCCTACCTTATCTCGAAAAGTACTGATCAAAAAATTTTGAAAAAATTCTGGAATATTCTCCACGGGGTATAGATTAAACGAAAATTATCACGAGTGCATTACCTTTAATAATTTATTTGATAGATAAAAAAAAAAAAAAATTTTAAGGTCACCAGTTTTCAGTAAAGATTGGAAACAAATTTTGTTGAAAACTTATTTGGGGTGTGTTTTGTGAAGTCACTGATCATTTTATAACACCCTAACAAAAATTTTTATCTTAAAAACAATCAACGTACGGAACACTAATTGTGCAAGTTCAACTTGCACTTGACCGGTTTTTTTAATTTATCAATTAAACAGGGTGTTTATCCAAAACGATGGAAAGAAGGTAGATTATGTCCTATTTTTAAGAATGGAGACAGGGGAAATGTTGAAAATTACAGGGAAGTCGTTCTACTTTATAACTTCTCAAAGGTCTTTGAGTCAGTCTTGTATGCACGTATCTATAGCAAAATTAAAAATCAAATTTCTCCTTATCAGCACGGATTTGTTAGTAAGAGATCTACGGTAAGAAATCTAACTGTTATGCACAGTTCATTTCGGAAATATTAGATGATGGTGGGCAGGTTGATGTTATTTATACAGATTTCTCGAAGGCCTTTGATAGGATCGACCATCATTTTCTCATCAATAAGTTGTCTTTCTTTGGTTTCACTGATGGTGCGAGGGCTCTTATAAGTTCTTACTTGTTTGATCTAACTCAGTTTGTAGCCTAAAACGGATTTAAATCAGAAAGATTTGTGGCTACCTCAGGCGTTCCAAAAGTTTCAAATTTGGGACCCTTGCTCTTCATTATGTTCGTAAATGACCTTTGCGAGGATTTAAAATGTAACAGGCTAATTTATGCTGAAGATCTAAAAATGTTTATGCCAACAGAAAAAACTGAGGATTGTTCCTATCTACAGAGCCAGTTGAATTTCGTACATTCTTGGTGTTGTGACAACAAACTACATCTAATTTTTTTTTTATGGATCTAGCACACGTGCTGCAGGGAGGTCCCTAAAGCGCTACAGGAGCGGCACGTGTGCGGACAAAGCGATTCACGTGGTTCTTGCTCAAATGCTCAAAAATGCAAAGTTCTAACATATACTAGGAGGGTAGCGTCAACAGAGTTTCAATATAGAATTCAAGACCATAATTTAAGTAGGTGAAGCACAACTAAGGATTTGGGAGTTGTTTTTGATGCAAAACTAACATTTGCTTAGCATATAGCATTGAAAGTTTCGGAAGCAATGAAGTCTTACGGGTTCATCATTAGGAATTGTAGGGGTTTCACTAATATTGCATCACTGAAGGTTTTGTATTTCTGCTTTGTTCGCTCGAAACTAGAATATGCAAGTATCATCTGGAGTTCAATGTACGAGGTGAATAGAGTTTCACTTGAAAAAGTGCAGAGGAGATATCTGAAATTTCTGTTGTTTAAGATTAATGGAATGTATCCTGAACGGGGAATCAGCAGCGATTATTTGTGTGAACAGAGAAATATTCTTAGCCTGGGAATCAGGAGAGTTTGTGCGTCAATATTATTCCTATATAGAGTATTGCACAATATGATTGATTGCAGGGATATATTGTCTCGTATTAACATCAATGTGCCACGGATATGTTGTTTAGATGTAACAGACCTAATACTAATTTGTTATGGAATTCAATGTAGTCAATCATCGCTCCTGATGAAGATAACATGGTTAGCGAAACGCGCGTCGAGCGCAAAAATAAAGTGTTTGGTGTAGTGGTGATATATACTGAGTAGTATTCATATAATGTGTACTAATTTTAATCATATTTGTATTGTTTGTGACATATACTGTTGTAATAAGAAGCAATTACTACAGACTGTCATTGAATATGTAAATGTCTAAATATTTAATGTAATGAAAGACTGATTTTGTCAAATTTCCACTTTATTTAGTTTCACTGAAACTGTATAGCTTCGTGTGATACAAAATGATATTTGAATATTAGTGTTGTTACATTTATACAAATACCCTAAGGTAGATAGGTAATAAAATTAATACTATATGCTAATGAATATTGCTGGGAAATCCATTCTGAATATTAATTGTATAAATTTAGTAAAGGTGAGTTACCATGAGCCAGACAGGTATCTTTTTGTTCGTTTAAGATGATGTCTGAATTTTTTAATTCTATTTATTTCTAAATTTTCTAATAAGTTTAATTTTACGCTTTTATTTTGTATGTGTAGAATTTTAAATTTATCGTCAAAAAGATGATTTGATTCTGTTAAATGATTACTGTACGCTGAGTCAGTTTTGTTTTTTAAATAGCTTCTTTTATGTTCTAAAATCCGAGTTTCGAATGAGCGACCTGTCTGGCCTATGTAACTTTTATGACAAGAACCACAATTCAACTGATACACTCCAGATTTTTTTTGATCTATTTTGTTTTCCCTTTGCGTTTTTAATGAATTTTCCTAACGAGTTGTTTGTTCTAAAAGCTATGTTGATATTATATTTGTTTAAGTGGTTTTTAATTTTCTCTGACGTGTTACCAAAATAGGTTAAAAACATTATATTTTTTCCCTGTGTTTTCTTTCTTGCTATTAAAAAAAACAAAACTGACTCAGCGTACAGTAATCATTTAACAGAATCAAATCATCTTTTTGACGATAAATTTAAAATTCTACACATACAAAACAAAGGCGTAAAATTAAACCTATTAGAAAATTTAGAAATAAATAGAATTAAAAAATCATCTTAAACGAACAAAAAGATACCTGTCTGGCCCATGGTAACTCACTTTTAATCAATTTATACAATTAATATTCAGAATGGATTTCCCAGCAATATTCATTAGCATATAGTATTAATTTTATTACCTATCTACTTTAGGGTATTTGTATAAATGTAGCAACATTAATATTCAAATATCGTTTTGTATCAGATGAAGCTATAGTATAGCGAAAAGCGTCATACAGTTTCAGTGAAACTAAATAAAGTGGAAATTTGACAAAATCAGTCTTTCATTACGTTCGTTATGAATTTCCATCAAGTAACAGCCACAACAATTCAAAGTCTAAATATTTACCCTATTAATGGGAAACTGTTGGGTAATAAAGCTATCATTATTATTACTATTATTAAAAGGAGTGATATCATTTAAACTAACTGTTAGGGATTCGATGTTTTCTTTAAGGAATATCTGAAAGTTAATGTTTACAGTAATATTACAGTAAACACACTATACAGTAGCGAAACTCAAGGATAACCGCATAGGAAAATCTGGTTCGTTTTCAGAAGGTCACATGGCAATCCGCCATGTTAAAAGTGGACCAGCGCGAGATTTGAAAT
This sequence comes from Pachyrhynchus sulphureomaculatus, assembly GCA_019049505.1. Taxonomy (NCBI): domain Eukaryota; kingdom Metazoa; phylum Arthropoda; class Insecta; order Coleoptera; family Curculionidae; genus Pachyrhynchus; species Pachyrhynchus sulphureomaculatus. The sequence goes on along the minus strand of CM032456.1, from coordinate 203,775,358 downwards.
ACAAATAAAGTTGTGCAAAGTTTTATCATTCAAAATCATGGATATAGAAAGGTTTAAAAATTTTTGATTTGTTATTTAATACAGCATGAGTAATATAAAAGTTAATGCAGCATGAGTAATATAAAAAAAAAACAAAAAGAATGGAGCACTTTGTTATAAAAGAAATGAATACAGGTGAAAAACTTGATAGGAAGGTATTTGATGGAATTCTTCTTATTCAACTTCAGTTTTTAATAACCTTATCAAATCAAAGTTAAACGTCACTGTTTGAGGTTAAAGTTTTATTTACATCATTTTTCAAGTAAATTTGTGATTAAAGATGTTTTTTAAGAACTAAATTAATTTGATTTTAACATACGTAATACCTAATGCTATTTTCCTTGTACCGTGAAATAAAAACATATTGGCATTACTAAGATGTCAACATTTTTTAAAATAAGAGCATTTTTTCTAAGCAGTGTTGTGTTGTTTGGTGTGTGTTAATTAAAAAACACTGTATCTACTTTTTTGGTACTTCGAGAAAGGTTAATATAATATTATTAATGAATTATGAATGTATATGTATAGACCTCTATTTTCTATGTGAATGATTCTTAGAGGTTCTATACCTTTTTGTGTTCTGTCATCCGTATTGCTTTTTGATAACGTAATTAATGCTTGCTTTTATTTACAATGAATTAATATTTAGGTCAAAGAGTCAATACAGTAATTTCCTAATTATATTTACATACACTACTTAGTTATGACCAAGCTGATTTGTCAATTACAACTATGTTGGGAATGTGGAATCTTTGGCACACTGACGCTACTCAGTATATATCGGAGATTCGTCTATTATCCAAAATCCTTTCATGCATAGTCTCAACACTTTCTGGCAAACAGAGAAACAGATCTTCCAGGACGGTTCCAATCGTGTAATATGTTTTATCAAGATTTTCAACTGGATTTGCTATAGAACTAAGTTGGGAATGTGGAATCTTTGGCACAATGATACTACTCAGTATATATCACCACTACACCAAACACTTTATTTTTGCACTCGACGCTCGTTTCGCTAACCATATTAGCTTCATTAGGAGAAATGATTGACTCATATATACTGAGTATTGTCAATTACAGTTTAAAAGAAAAATAACTATATTTAATTTATAGTATAGGTATACAACAATAGAAATAAGTTCTTTATAAGGGGAATATTAATAACAGGTAACTAAATCTTCAAAATTTTAATAGTAACCATAATTACCTTCAAAATGGACTTTGATTAAGTGTACTATCCATTTAACGAACTTATTTTCAGAATATTTTACCCTCTGGCACACATCGTCTGACAAAATCATATTACAAAAGTTTCTTTGGAATCACATTAAAATTTTTCTTATTTTAATAGCATATTTGATTCAATATTTGATTTATATCAGTTATTTCAATAATTCCATTCCCCAGTGTTTTGTGATCTCAACACGACACTTAATATTTAAACTTTCAAACCCAGCTTATAAGAAAATAAAATTTACTGTCTAAAATTTGAAAATAATAAATATGTTGTTATAGGTTCTGTATTCCTTACAATATGTTCACATAAACTTTTGAAAGATTGGCATGAAAAAAGAGCAATGTAATTTATAGAGAAAAATAGAAAAAAAGTCACTTTCAGAGTATTAATTGTACTTGCAATTAAACAGTGTTAAATTTATTAGGTTTATTATTAGAAAAGGTGTGTCAAACAATTAATACAGATGAAGTTATTGAAAACTAGAAGCCTTTTGAGAATACACCTTTTAGAAAAAAAAAAAAAATGTTTTATTTATAATTTACACAGATATAAATAGTTTTAAATACTAGTTTACACAAAAATAAATCTTTCTAAAAACCAGAATTTGGAGGATTATTTATTAATCATAAAAAATTACATAGGCACACGAAAAAAGTTTTTTACTACCGAACAGATCGCTATACCTATATGTATTTTTGGGCGCTGAAGCCGAATGCGAGGGCAGAATTGAGCAATCACGTCAGGATTTTTAAATAACCAGCCAAACTAAGTTTAGAAATAAATTTCAAGCTTTAATGACCAAATCACTCTACCAATACGAACATTTTATTAAATGAATCAAGGTTCTCTGGAAGGCCGTCTCTTGAGCAAATACGCCTAAACAAAATGTACATTAGTAATGATAATATTGTTTCACGAATACGTATTTTTCAAAAATGCATTTAAGATAGTGAAAAGTTGTCTTGTGAAAGCAAGCAATAGAGGTTTATTAAAATAATCAACAACTCCAACAACTTTAATCGCATATCATGATTTCTATGAAATTATTGTTTCAACTAAAAATAGAGGAACTCCAAAAAAAATCATTAATGCAGCAACTTAAACTTTGACAGATAATACTGTTGATGATTACATGTGATGCAAATAAAGCATAATTAAATTTAGTTATGATTTAGAATAATGGTCTTAGCGCGCCCTGATTGAGTTAGAAATTTCTTATTTGCAAATTTTAGAGCATAAAAAAGTGCTCGGGCAAATAATTTGTGAAAATAATGATATGGAATATTGCAATTCTCAACGGCACAACAATAACCTCCTTTCCCCCATGATTATATAAATTGTTTCTCAACCTTTTCGATTCTCTTCACTTACGAACGTTTTTAATTCTCTTTTTCTACAAACTCTCTCTTCCTTCTGTCTTTATATTCATATAAACTGCAGTCACATCAAGAAACGATGGACAATACATTTCCAAAGACACATTCCGAGATCGAATGTAAACACTGAGCGGCCATTTTGAAAAAGGACCCGTCGACGCACGTGCCGTCAAAATCTCGTCACCAAATTGGAGCTCAGTTTCGCTACTGTAGTATGTTTACTGTGGTAATATTCTTCGCTCCCTTGGACAATCAGAATAAAATATCCGGCAAAAAAATGAAAATGAAACGACCGACGTGCTCGACAGCTTACACTTAGATCACATAATTGTCCAAAGATTAGAATTTTATTTACACTGAAGCTCTTTTAGAATTTGGTTTGTGTTTACGGAGAAAAGCAAGGCAAATGACGATATTAGTGTCTATGCATAACAAACGTAATTATTTTATAGTTGAATCACTGACTATACTGAGTTGTAATAGACTTGAAGCTTAAATTATATTTAAATCACGAGATAAGCAATACGTGTAAATATGTGTTATCGCAGAAATATTCTGGAATAATATTTCGTTCGTACTTTACATTCCTCCTACTATTCGTGTAATATATTTTATGACTACATGTTTCTACGCGATTATTGCTTGTGTACACCTTCAAGATTGGTTACTGGAACGTTTCAAAATTTGCTTCAACTTAAAGTACAATTTTAAATCCGTTAGAAGTTAGTACAACCGCATTTTATTATGTAAAATGGGAAACAATTGTTTATTTTATTTTATTATTTTTTCATTTTGGGTGGTTGTGTCAGTACTAGCTAACGGTTTTATTTGAAGCTATTGGCTCAATAATGATTTAAACTACAATGAATTTCTAATGTAATTTACACTTATAGTCTAGTCGTCAGAGGAAAATTTTCACGAAAAGCTCTCATTAAATGTTAACAGGCTGCATTTTGGTATACAAGTAGTTTTTTGGACGTAGAATATGATAAAAAAAAGTTTGCTGCTCTAAAGTGTATGTGTGTCGAAAATAAAGTGAAAAATTCGGTTTTTTCGGAAATATCTCTAAAAATAAAACTAATATTACAAAAAAATAGTATATAGATTATTTTTCTTTAGTTTTACCGTAATTAAAAAAAATATTTAAAATAAAATGGCTGGTTTAACCCCGTCAATTGTAGTGGGAATCATGCTTCCAACCTTATTTATGATTAACTTAACGTTTCGAAATTAATTATTAGGGGATTTTTCGGGGGGCTGATTAAGAATCCGATCCATTATGACGGCCAGAGAGTACGTAATTCATTTAATTTCGTCGAGTAATTTAGAATTTTTATGTTTTTAATAACTGATTTCGTTATACCTGGATGTTTAAATGAAATATAAATACCTTATACTTAAAGCTTAGACTTCTATCTTTCACTTTCAGCCTTTAAATATTATTTAAGTTGTATGATTAATAATAAGCAAAAAAATACGTTTATCATGAATACTTTTTTAAGAGCAAAATTACAAAAAAAGAGTTTTTTTTTTAAGTTTTTGATGATTTTTTAATATCAAGCATACTTTTAACTGTACCTAAAAAAAAATTGTCCGGCGCACTACAACAGGCGAATTTTCATATTTTAAAACTCATATGGGTATTTTTAATTATTTTTAAACTTAAGGTATAATAATGATACAAGGATTTTTTTTTTCAATACTATATTTTATTAAAAAGTTGTAATTTACTGTATACCCGTTAAAATTATGCAAATAAAAATTTTGTTTTAAGTTTTACAAATAATAAAGTAACAAAACTAAAAATTATTAGTATCATCGGAAAGCTAAAAGTCTCATCTTCAAAAAGCTCTCTTCTAATTTCTTTTTATGCCCAGAAAACAAGTAATATCGATTAACTTTCGAGCGGTGCGTGAAGACTTTCAAATTGACCTGTTTGGCGCTTTGCACTTTTTGAATCATCTGTTCGAATTTTTAATAAATTCCCAGGCTAATAAAAAAATCTAGAAATAAGTCTATACACTATTTTTTGTAAAATTTCCCACTCTTTAACGTGATGCTATTAGTTTTTCGATATCTTTCTTATTTTTTGAGATATTACCGAAAAACAAAAAACGAATTTGTGATTTTATTTTGTATTTTGTGGGCTTAGCGTACATGAAATTTTAGCAAAATTTTTTTTAACGTATTCTACGTTAAAAAAAACTACCTGTGTACCAAAATGCAGGCTGTTAACATTTAATGAGAGCTCAAAATTCCTGGCGACTGGTCTATTATGACTTTAAACTTCATTATTTTATGTTAAAAAACAAAATATTTATTGTTGTGTAAGCTTTCAGATTTTTTCGTTTGATCATTGATAATTATAAAATTTGGCGTATCCTTGAAAAATGAGAATTTGTTTAAAACTTGTGATAAAGGTCTTTAATTTTGAGATAGTGGTGATGAAAAGTTTTTTGAGTACCTTATAATGAGCATTTTCATTTATCTGACAAAGATATGTGTCTCATTTTCACATTCTTATGGAATTGGTAGTAGCGGGTTTGAATGTGTCTCATAAGACTATTTGACAACATCCTCGTGCTCATGAAGCATCTTGAAGAAATCTTTGCTGGGCGAAAATCGCGAAGCGGCTCGCTTGGGCTCACGATAAGATACTAAAGTGCCCCTCATAAACGCCGGACGCCTACCCTATTGAAAACGTTTGGTCTCTTGTAAACAGAATGCTCAGAGAAAATACTCTAAGGACTTTGACTCAGTTTTCACGCGAGATTTGAAAAATTTGCCGAGTATGCAGACAATCTCGTCGACAGCATGCCTCGAAAAATGCCAGACCATTATTGATGCAGGAAGCGATTGAATAACTTTCTAACGTAATTGCGCCGTTGTTAGGACACCAAAGTATACATTGATGGCAAAAAATACATTTATTTCAAGAATATGAGCGGTCACGTTCTTACTTGACGGACTGTATGTATAACTTGATATGCAGAAAGAAGTTGATTAAAAATTATGAGAGTGATTTAAAAATGTACAAGTTCTTATTCTTGGTTTGGTTCTTAACTAATGCAGTAGAAATACAATCTTCAACTGTGCAATTTTGAAAGTTTATGTTGTCCCCTATTATTCACAATTTTTTTGTTAAGTTAGTAAGTACCAGAAAATGGTTAGTTACTAAATTAACGATTTATTAACTTAAAAGTATCCAAACTGAGTAACAAACATTGAATAAGAGGGTGATATAATGGACTTGTTCCCTAAGTTTTATATCCATTGATTCTAACGTAAACAAGCACATCTAATTTCCCTAAATTTTAGATTAGATATCAGGCTATGGTTAATATACAAAACTAGCTATGCCCGCGATTCGCGTGGACTACAAAATTATTGTTTAGGTGTTTTTGCAAGAGACTTGATTCACTGTTATCGTCACTGCTTATTTTTTATGTTACCTAACGTAACAAAATATACAATCTGTCAAGTAAGAACATGTCCTCGATAATTCATTTTTGGTAGATACGATTCCAGCGATTCAATAAAAAATCGGTAAAGGGAACCTTTTTTTGCAACGCATTTTAGTAAAAGTATCAGTCGATTCCGAACTTTCGTCGAAATCACGTAAAATCCAAAATGAGTCGCGTAGGTTCGAGGCAGCCTTTCTTTCACATATATTAAAAAGTCGGTATCTTTTGGGAGGAAGTGGGTAAATCATTTTAATCAGACGAAAAATGTCGACGACTTGCCAAAACGTGAGTTGGTAGGCAAAGTCGCTCTGAAAGTGGAAAAACGAATCGTGTCTTTGTTTTTACGGGACCCGAAATGGACGCTGCATCACGAGATCATTCGATAACATCTTCGTGCTCATCATTTAAATTCCGAAGCACGTTGAATAAACCTTTGCTGGTGGAAAATCACGTCGCGAAGCGGCTCGCTTGGGCCCACGATTAGATACAAGAGTGGCCCTGACAATTATCGGACGCCAACCCTATTGATCCCTTGTAAAGAGAAAGCTCAGAGGAAAGACTTTAATTCAGTTGTCTGGTGAAATTCGAAAAATTTGGAGATCATTGCTGTAATATGAAAAAAAAAAGGATTTTGGATCAGTGACATATATTTTACGTTGGAAAGTGGTATTTTGAAAAACAAGAGAGTGAGTATCCAGAAGCTTACAGGTCCTGTCATAACAGTTCCACTTTCCGGACATTACGCATAAGACTTTTCTTTGCATTCCTGCAAATTAGTATAGAAAATAAATAAATTATTATTTATTCATCAAAATCTAAAAAGATACGTCATTGCGTTGGTAATATTATGAAAGAATTGCTATTTTAATTCATATTTTGTTGGCTTCTTTAATTTGTGGGCATGTTGAAATTGAACGGAGGAATTTATTTTTCGCATTAGCGCGAGAAATAATATTTCTGGTGTAAAAATTAATCAGAATCCAAAATGAGTCACTTGTTTGAGCGTCGGTTCGAGGCAGTCTTTTTTATTCCCATCCAAAGGGGCCTAAAAGGCCACATTCCGCGGCCGCTCAATATATTAAAAAGTCGGTACGGTTTGTGAAGAAGTAAATCGTTTTGACAAGACGAAAAATGTCGACGACTTGCCAAAACGTGGCTCTGTAGGCAAAGTCACTATGAATGTCGAAAAACGAATCGCGTCTTTGTTTTCACGGGACCCGAAATTGACGCTGCCTCAAGTAGCGGCAAAATTTAAAAAATGGGGGTTGAATTTGTCCCATGAGACCATTCGACATCTTTGTGCTCATGATGTCAAATTCCGAAGCACGTTGAAGAAACTTTTGCTGGGCGAAAATCACGTCACGAAGCAGCTCGCTTAGGTCCACGATAAGATACTAGAGTGGTCCTTACAATCGCCGGACGCCAACCCTATTGAAAAAGTTTGGTTGCTTGTAAAGAGAAGGCTTAGAGGAAACACTCTGATTAGTTGTCTAGCGTGATTCGAAAACTTTGGAGATCATTGCCGTAGTATGCAGAAAATTTCGACAGCATGCCTCGAAGATGATAATGGCGATTATTGATGCAGGAGGCAATTGAACTATTTACTAAGGTAATTGTGCCATTGTTAGCACACCAAAGAATACATTGATAGCAAAAACTTTTCTCGAAACACATTTTTTCAAAAATATGAGGGGTCAAATCTTACTAGATAGACTGTATTCTAAAACATAGCCATAGAACATGTGTACGAATTAAAAAAAAACACGTAAATCGGATAAGTGGTTCTTGAGTGATAAGCATACTAACGGGCAGACAAAGAGACAGAAGGAGAGACGTTGCCTTTTATATATATTAAATATAGACGTATGAATCTAAAAATATGTTTATGAAACACTGCATATCATTTTTCTAGTTTAAAGTATAATTAAAAACGTTCTTTCTGGTTTGTTGTCAAGTAAGATATTTATTTAACTATTACTTTCTATGTTACCTATCAAAGAAGGTAAAGAGATAAAATTATTCCTGAGACATTGAACTTAGGCCTTACGTTGTAAGACAAGTTTTTGCATTGGCAAATCAATACACAAAATAAAAGAGAGGTTAGAAAGGTACATTGGCAACTATAAAGATGTGAACCATCTTGTGTGGGATCAATAGGTTAGAATGCTGGTTGTAATTTATTGAGTGTTTATGTAGTTATTTTAATCATCTTGTTTACACCTAAAATATTTATTGTAGTAACTGATAATGGATGGATAATTTGTTTACGAATTGCAAGCTTCAAAATTATTAAATAAATTTACGCTTGTAATAACTAAGAGTTTTATAAAATTAATAAGAAACTATAAAGGATTTTGGGTCAGTGAAGTATTTTTATATTTATTAACCTATCCAAGCTATTTACTGTTGCTAGTTCAGCTCTTAATTTTAGCATTGAAATTTGAATGAAATTGTCCGATGGGTTCAGGTCAATTTACCAGGTGTACAAGTATGAAATGCGGATTTTTTTTCTAAAAAAACATGTTAAATTCCGAAGAATTTGTTTTACATTTTTCCCATCTTTCGGGCAATTTGTGAATACCACGCCAGTAAAAATCTTCCCCTTTTTGCTGCGAACGATTTATCGAGCCATTTTTTCACATCTTCGTACGAACCAAAGCGCTGCTCAGCAAGTGCGTGACCCATCGATGCAAACTAGTGGTAATCGGAACGAGCCAAGTCTGGTGAGTAGGCCGCATGGGTACAACTTCCCAGCTGAGTGCTTCCAACGTGTCGCGAACTGATTTTGCCGTATGTGATGTAGCATTATCATGAAGAAAAAATGACTTTGTGTTGCCTCTTTCGGTATTCTGGCCTTTTTTCAAGCAGCGAACGGTTCAAATCGGTCAATTGTTGTTGGTAACGTTTAGTATTAACCGTTTCGCCAGGTTTTAACAGCTCATAATAGACCACGTCCCTCTATTCCCACCAAACACAGAGCATCGTCTTTCTGCCAAAGTGATTCGGTTTTGCGGTCGATGTGAATGGTGCGCCTGGGTCTACCCATGATTTTTTGCGCTTGCATTCTCAAAATGAATCCACTTTTCATCCCCTGTAACTATACGATGCAAAAACGACTTTCTTTTGTACCGAGCGAGCAAAATGTCACACGTGTTTTTGCGCTTTTTTCCGTTTGTCTGTCGTTCAACTCATATGGTACCCATCTGTACCGGCTTCTGGATCTTTCCCATCTCTCGCAGCCGATTGAAAACAGCTTGCTGACTCACGCCTAATTGCTCGGCGAGTTGTTTTTGTGTTTGCGAATCATCTTCGTCCAATAATGCTTGCAATTCAACATCTTCATATTTTTTTGGCGGTTTATCACGTTCCTTGTCACAACATCGAAGTCACCCACTTTTGAATCGTTCACACGTATCTTGCGATGGAGCATGTCCATTATAAGCTTCTCGAAGTAATCGGTACGATTCAACAGTAGTTTTCTTCAAATGAAAAGAAAAAGTTAATGCTGTCTGCGAATGCTCTTTGTTCGGTATAAATTTCGACATATTGAACACAACAACACAACACTATGCACACACTTTTCCAATTTATCACTCGTGCGCGTCTGACACTTGTTGCTGACACAACAAAAACGCAGTGTCAAATCTTTATAGCACAAACTGTATTGGTGCACCATCTGTTGTCTAAAATTCGCATTTCATACTTGTACACCTGGTATATGCGTCAATAACTTAGAAATTCGAGCTGCTAATTTTTTTTTTACATTTTCTTAACAAATAGTAGCTAATTTTGATCAAGTTGCGAAACTGATATGTTGCAAGACGAGTGAGTAAGTCTTCAAGCCCCGTTAGAGTACTACTACTTTCCAAATAGCATAGTACAAATTAATAAATATTTATTTGTTTGCCAGTTCTTGCTAGATACGAAACATTAGTCCCAAAAAACCCTATCTTGTTAAAAAAGAAATGGTCTAGAAACTAGTAATTTTGGGGCCGAATGCACAAGAAATAACCAACCGTTAGTGATGCACTGTATGGTATATGTAACTTAGAAGAGTTTGTATGAATTTTTGTATTAAACCGCGACGGAAACTCATCAAATGCGGGTTCAACCTAACGAGGGTCGTGAGTCTGTTGAAGACGATGAGCGTTCGGGTAGGCTAATATCCTGCTTCACTCCAGACAATATTGCCAGGGTTTGTGAAATCATCCTTCAGGACATAAGGAAAACCATCCACGGCGTGGCTGAAGGAACAGAAGTGTTGTATAGGATATGCCAAAGTTTGTCTGATAAACTCCACATGAGAGGAATTGCAGCGAAGTTTATCCCTCGACTCGCACGCATGCCCAGGATGACCAACGGCAAATATCTGTTCTGAGCTTCAACAAATGGTTGTAGAGAAGCTCAAAGTTCTTATCTAATCTTGCCCAATCCAATCCAAGCTTAAGGGACGTCGATTCAACATCTTAGAGGAAATTCTAGCGGAATCACAGGAAGTTCTAAAGGCGCTTACTTCAGCCGACTTTGCAGAGTGCTTCCGTTAATGGGAGAAACGCTGGTAACGCTGGATTCACGTAACGGTGGCGGGCCGTGGTGTAGTAGTTGCTTGCGGAGCAGAAGGCCTCGAGTTCAATTCCGGCAGGTCGGTAAATTTTTATTTAAGTATATATTGCCTGGTCACGTACACAGGTAGTAGTTGTTTGCAGAAATGCAATAACGTCCGTGGCAGCACTACCGTGTTGTCTAAAAGGTGCCGTGAAATACAAAAATGTTGTTTCGTCACTTGGACAACATTGATGGGTATTACGACATCCCCGCAGATATTTTTATATGAAAAAGGGTAAAAATCCCTACTCAGGCGGGGAGGAGACCGATAAAAAAAGGGATCTTTGAAGGAGACAAAAATTTTGATTAAAAGTAAGAACTTTTGTTGTTTTTTACGATTTTCGAAACATTTGAGTAGCACCTCGTGTCTATATATATATATATATATATATATATATATATATATATATATATATATATATATATATATATATATATATATATATATATATATATCTATATCTATATATATATATATATATATATATATATATATATATATATATATATATATATATATATATATATATATAGGGTGCCCCATATGTATGGAATAATGATTCCACAGCATTTATTAATCAGTATATCAGAAAAATATTTAAATAAAAGTCATAGGGTGTTATACGGGGCACATGCTGACGGTGACCATAACATATTTTGAACTGTGAGAATCCGGGGTGATATGTGCTACTTCATATTGAATTCTTTGTTGTAAATCTTCTACAGTCCAAATTATTTTCATCCGGAAAAAGACCTGCACAAGTTGGAATAACTTGCTCTTGGAGTAACTGTAAATACCGCTGTCCTGTAAGATTTCCATCGATAAAAAAGGGACCAATGATATGTCGTGAACAAATCCTTGCCTACACGTTTGAGGTCTTTAAGAATGACTGTTGATTATCCAGTGGGGATGCTCAGTAGACCAGTACCGGCAGTTATGCCTGTTAATTCTTACGTTAAGATAAAATGTGGCCTCGTGAGAAAAAACAAATCATTATTTGTTCGTTCTATCATGACCTCGCAAAATTCAACACGCGTCGTAGTCATCTTCAGATAATTCTTGCAATAGAATGGGTTTGTATGGATGCAATTTTTCTTCATTCAGTATACGACTTAAGGTACCTTTACATATGTTGTGGTCTAGGCAAAGCTGACGAGTGGCTGTATCGGGATTTTCTGTAATTTCCAATAAAACTTCTGACTTTTTATCATCGCTTGTTTTAACTTTTGGAGGTCCAGATTTAAACGATCCTTAATATCACCTGATTGTCTAAATCGTTTTAATGTTTTACTAACTACGAATTGGGTAATAGGTTCTCGATTCGGATATTCTGCGTTAAAAAGATCACACACTTGCTGTTGTGTTCTCCTACCGTCTCCGTAACCAACCATCATGAACAAAGTGATTCTTTCATTTTCTGTTAAATGTACCATTATGATATTACGCTCAAATTGCAGTTTCACAAACTGCAGCAGTAAACGTTTCCGTCAATAAATCATTTTTTGACGCGTTAAGTCGTTATCCGACATGTTTAAATGTTTGACACAAGTTAGCTTAATTTTTTTTTTTTGATTTCCTTAATTTCAAATGTCAATAATTCAAAACAGTTCAATTTAGACATATGGTATGTCAGATAAATAATATCTAGAATATTTAGTAGGACTTAAAAATAAAATAATATACAGGACTTTCTATTTAAAAAAATTTAAGAAGGCGTAATTTCATCGAACTGGCAGGTCAAAATATTTTATTGTCAATGTTAGCAGCGCCGTATAAGACCCTATAACTTTTATTTAAACATTTTTTTGATACACTGATTAATAAACGCTATGGAATCATTATTCCATATATATGGGGCACCCTGTATATATTTAACCTACATGTTGCTCAATAAGAAAACCTCTTATGGTATTTTAAAAACTCTTTAATGTTACACTATTTAAGGCTGTATCACTTCTGACATTTTAAAACGAGAAATAAAAATATCAACAGCAATTGTTGTTAATTGACCACGGGGGGATATGATTATATTAAGTATACGTAATCTTATTGCATTGATTTGCAAATGTTTTTACTGCATAAGTAAGATTTATTTCGCCATCTTTTTAATTTACGTTCCCCTATTTTTTTTTTAAAGTAGTATCATTATTTCTTAAGAATTTAGCTTTTAATTTCTATTGATTAGCTAATTAATTTTTTAATGTAAAAAAGTAAAAGTCTGTGCTCGTAAGAGTGTTTAAATTTGTTCCCATTGAATGCAGACTTTCGTGTCTGTTAAATACCCTTAGTATTTTAGTTTTTCTATTGTGATAAAAAATGGACACTTACCAAGACATTGAACCTCACCATCACCCTGGAAGCCGGGTTTACATTTACAGAGAAAATGTGCGGGCAAATTACAACATTCTGCATTTTCAACACATCGGGCAGCAATTGCGGGATCATCACATTCATTAATATCTGAAACAAAAAAAATATGTGTAGGTAGTTACAGACCTTTATTTTATTCCTTCTTTAGTGGCGTATACGATTTAAAGAACATTTTATCAAAAGTGATAAATATTTGATCATATTTTTCAATGTCTTTAATATGGGAATAATTACAAAATAGCCTAAGTTTAAAGCAGTAAATTCCCGCGGCAGTCAATAAGGTAGATTTGCGCCTCCCTCACGACCTGTTATTATATCGAATCAACTTAACATTGCCATGGGTACATGCTATTATTACAGTACTAGTCGTACCTATATTTCTGTATGCCATAATTTATGTCCCGTAATAACAATTTCTACTCTGACGCGTATGAAATACGGTAAAAAGAATGTAATGAATGCTGTTAAATTGCGTGCAAAGGGGCAGATTATGTGATTAGATTATTTAGGTCAATATAAATCAGATCATGATAGGGGAAATATGATAATTTTAAATGCGGCAAGATTAATAAATTGTAGAATATTTGAGGAGATAAAGAGAAATGAGTGGTAATTTAATTACAATAGAGCGAAGTAAAGAAATATATATATATATATATATATATATATATATATATATATATATATATATATATATACACTTAATTTTTAATAACCGGTCAAGCGCAAGTTGAACTTGCGCAATTAGTGTTCCGTACGTTGATTGCTTTTAAAATAAAAAGTTTTGTTGCGGAGGTATAAGATGATTAGTGACTTCACAAAATACACCCCAAATGAGTTTTCAACAAAGTTTGTTTCCGATCTTTACTGAAAACCGATGACCTTGAAACTTTTGTTTTTTTTTATATACCAGTTTTGTTCAACCTACACCCTGTGGAGAATATTTTTTTTCAAAATTTTTTGATCAGTACTTTTTGAGACAAGGGGAGGGGACAGCGATTTTTCGGGATTTTTAAAAAATAATACAAAGAAAGGTGTGCGCAAGTATTATATTATATATATTTTTAAACTAGTATTTTTACAAGGTTTCATTTGACACCCCACTCGGTGATCTAGTAAAAATTTTTTTTTTCACTTCCGATTTCATCCCCCAAAATTAACCTCTTAAGTCAAAATTTAACTTTCAAAACTACACGGCTCTGATGAGGCCATCAATTCCTATATTAGTACCAAATTTCAACTCTCTATGTCAAATAGTTTCGGAGAAAATCGGGTGTCACAGACGGACGGACGGACACCGAAGGGATCTTATAAGTGTTCCCTACGGAACACTAAGAATGAAGGCGTTTAAAAGGAGAAAATATTTATTTGCTAAATTATTAAAAAGTTTGAAATTACCCTAGAAAAGGATATAAAATGAGTTTTATTATTTTTTACTAAATGTCGTAGAAATAGAAAGATCGTCTATTCGATGCAGAAAAAATTCTGTTTGACTCTTTTGGCGAGGCTAAAACCTCAATTTTAATACTATTGACACTTATTTTCTTTTACCTTTTAAGTATCGATTTTATTTTTATCTGGAAATACGCAGAAATTGCTATGATTCTTTACTAAATCGACCACATTTACACGGTCAGATAATACTATCCCAACATCTGTTGAAAAAGCCCAGGTTAGCTGAACTTTATTTCATACTGTATTGTTAATTTCCAAGAAAAACTATCCACTATTCCCGATGTGTAGTAAAAAATCTTGTTTTCAGCCTGTCATTAAACGTATTCTAATGAAGCCAGATAGAAACTGTGCTCTGGGCTCTGATGAAATACCTGCCGTACTCAACAAATGTGCCAATTTTTTTCAATTTATCCTATAGAAAAAGAATATTTTAATATTTCTGGAAATGTAATCGTGGCACAAAAACCATGCAAAACAATTACCGACCAGTCACATTGGTTTCAGGAATATAGGTTATTACAGAATTAGTTGAGTCTACGGAAAAATATAATTCAGGATGAATATAGTCCCCACGAGATTGAACAACAATCTGGTTTTAGGGCTGGTAGATCGTGTGTAGACAATATATTTAGTGTAATTTACTTAAAAGAAAAAAATACATCCACGAACAGAGAGCTCCATCTACTGTTTCTAGACCTAACCAATGCGTATGATAGCGTCCCAGTACGGCAATCGCCGCAGTAAAATAGCTGTACGACACTACATTCTCTCCGAAAATTTTTCTGTAACAAAGGGTGTCAGACTGGGCTGCTGTCTGTCTTCTACATTATCCAAAATTTATCTAAATGAGGTATTAGAGATATGGCAGAGAGCATGTGGAGGAATGGGAATACAGCTGTCCGACGAAACAACGTTGTACACTCTACTTTTTGTGGACGATCAGGTGGTTATTGCTCAGGACAGGGAAGACCTTCAATTTATGACAAGAAAACTGGGAGTTTAATAGTTAACTGCAAGAAAATTAAATATTGTCTAGGAGGAAAACAGGGAAGCCTTACTCTAAATACCGGTAGGTCATAGATAAGAGTTATATATATATATATATATATATATATATATATATATATATATATATATATATATATATATATATGTAAATTTCGGAACTAACATGAGAAAAGACGGTAGAACCTGAAAAAATATGTGGAGTGATGGTAATCAAGTAGAATTTAACAGTACAGTATCCGACGTAGTTATAGCCAGTGCAAAGCTCAAATACCATTCGACCATCGAAATAATACTGCTCCGACGTTTGGAGCTCTGCTTCCAAACATACTCTGTATTGGTTTGATTCTTCTACGCACTACAAACTTTGATTTTTAGAATATCAAAGAAAAGTTGAAACTTAATACGTAGGCTGAAAAGTTTTTGGTCTGACACACATATATCGCCCTTTTCAAAAAATCCATATGATTTTTAGGAAGTACCAACCTTCAAACGATACGTGTCCAAATTTAATGACTTTTGGACGCTTAGTTTATAAGTTACAGTGGTTTTAGTGACGCTACTGATATTTGATATTTTCAAAACAATGGGAAAAAACACCGTTCAAGCAAAGCAATGGCTTGATAAGTGTTACGGGGACTCTGCCCCTGGAAAATCACTCATCATTTACTGGTATGCTGAATTTAAACTCTGTCGTACAGATTATAAATGATGCCGAACGCTCTGGACGCCTAAATGAGGTGGTTACACCGGAAAACATAAAAAAATCCACAAAATTGATTTGGATGACCGCAAAGTGAAATTCCGCGAGATAGCTGACACCCTAAAGATTTCAAAAGAACGTGTTGGTCATATTTTGCATGAATATTTGGGCATGAGAAAGCTCTGTTCGAAATGGGTACCGCGTTTGCTCACAGTGGACTAAAAACAACAACGTATTGATGATTCTGAGCGCTGTTTGGACTTATTTAAGCTCATTAAAAAGGATTTTTATATGCGATATTTGATAATGGATGAAATGTGGATCTACCACTGCACGGAATCAAATCGGCAGTCAGCTGAGTGGACAACAGCCAGCGAAAGCCGCCCGAAGCGATCAAAGACACAACAGTCGGCTGGGAAGATTTTGGCCTCTGTATTTGGGATGCGCATGGAATAATTTTCGTCGACTATGCTGAAAAGGGGAGAAAAAAACAGCGAATATTAGATAAAGTTATTGGTGCAGAAGGCAGAAATCGCAAAGAAATGGTCCCAAATGAACACAAAAAAGTGCTCTTTTATCACGACAATGCAATGTGTCGCAAGTCAATGGTTACGATGGCAATATTGCATGAATTCAAGGTTGGAATTGCCTCCTCATCCACCGTATTCTCCAGATTTGGCCCCTAACGATTATTATCTATTCGCAAACCTCAAAAAAATGCTCGCGGGAAAGAGATTTGGCTCCAATGAAGAAGTTATCGCCGAAACTGAGGCCTATTTCGAAGGTAAAGACAAATCCTTCTACAAGAAAGGTATAGAAATGTTAAAAAAGCGCTGGACTGATTGTTTCGCTCTTGAAGGAGACTATGCTGATGAATAAAGTCGAATTTTGCAAAAAAGTATGTATGTATGTATGTTTGAATGTAGCGCATTGATAGCAAAGATCATTTAGCGCCAGTTCGTGTGTAATTATATTTTAGAGTAAAGATCTGTTTCTTTTAAAAATTCTATTAGGCTTTTATGTTTGGAGTTACTATTTGATGTAAAGGTTTAAATAAATTATGTTTAGATCTTTGGGGAAGATGATCATGGGAAAGGATGTGTTTTATCGTGAGCGTCGTATGGTAGTGGTGAAAAATTGGGGGAGGTTCTCCCTTTAATATATATGAATGAGTTAGGTGCCTGTGTCCTATAGAAATTCTTCTCCATATAATATTCTCTTTTCTTGTTAAATTTGGTAGATGAAATGGTGGATGTACTGTGGACTTAGATTCCCAGAGCTTGTTGTCATCTTGCAAGTCCCAGGAAAGTTGGAACATATTTCTGAAGGTATCATTGAAAAAATTTGTCACGTCTGATGGTGATAAGATTGTGTTTATTTATATTCCAGAGGAAAGTGCCAGTTTGGCGTTAGAATCCACAATAAAACTAAGTTAATATTCCAGATGAAACTTATGTGTATAAGATTCATTATATCTAACACTAGTGGGATTGATGTTTTCGATGAATTTATGGATTTCAGAGAACTAAGGGAATCAATTATGATAAGAATGTTATTATTTTTTTCTCTTGTCGCTAATCTGATAGCTTCCCTTATAGCAAGTAATTCAGATGTACGTGGCTGGTTTGAAAAGTCCGTGCAAAAATAATAACTACTTATGTGTTTGGGGTAAACCTTTTTTTATTTTTCCACATAGTCTCCTTTTAGGCTTATACACTTCGTCCAACGATGTTCTAGTTGGTTGATCCCTTCCGAATAATAGGATTTGTCCAAGTCTGCAAAATATCCATGTCTGCAATCACCTCCTCGTTTGAATAAAATCTTTGTCCCGCCAGCCATTTCTTCAAATTGGGGAACAAATAGTAGTCCGAGGGAGCCAAGTCTGGAGAATAGGGGGGATGTGAAACGAGTTGGAATCCTATTTCCATTAATTTTGCGACCACAACTGCTGAGGTGTGTGCTGGTGCGTTGTCGTGATGGAAAAGGACTTTCTTGTGGGCCAATCGCGGGCGTTTTTCTTGCAGCTTGGTTTTCAAACGGTCCAATAACGATGAATAATATTCACCTGTAATAGTTTTACCCTTTTCCAGATAGTCGATGAGGATTATCCCTTGCGAATCCCAAAAGACAGTCGCCATAACCTTTCCGGCCGAAGGAACGGTCTTCGCCTTTTTTGGTGCAGATTCCCCCTTGGTAACCCATTGTTTAGATTGTTGTTTGGTCTCAGGAGCATAGTAATGTATCCATGTTTCATCCACAGCGACGAAACAACGCTTAAAGTCCTCCGGATTCTTCTGGAACAGCTGCAAACCATCCTTGCAACACTTCACACGATTCCGTTTTTGGTCAAGCGTGAGCAATCGCGGCACCCATCTTGCGGATAGCTTTCTCATGCCCAAATGTTTATGCAAAATATTATGTACCCGTTCAGTCGAGATGCCCACAGCACTAGCAATCTGACGCACCTTAACTCTTCTGTCATCCATCACCATATCATGGATTCGATCAATGATTTCTGGAGTCGTAACCTCCACAGGCCGTCCAGAACGTTCAGCGTCACTTGTGCCCATATGGCCAGTCCGAAAATTTTGAAACCACTTATAAACTGTTCTAATCGAAGGTGCAGAGTCACCATAATGTTTATCAAGCTTCTCTTTAGTCTCCTGAGGCGTTTTGCCTTTCATAAAGTAATGTTTAATCACCACACGAAATTCTTTTTCGTCCATTTCTTGAAAATCACCCGACTTCCTTGATTCACACGAACGCCAAACACAAAGAAATAGTCCAATATGGCTGAAACTTGGTGTGCGTTCATTCAAGAGATGCTACTAACTAAACATGACCCCGATACGCGCCGGTGGTGCCATCTCTCGGACTTTGCACGGACTTTTCAAACCAGCCTCGTATAAACGGTAGAGATAATCTTAAGTTTAAATTTGTGAATAGTATTCGGTGCGATTATAGCGGCACCCACTCCCAGGTCTGATTTTGATCCATCCGTGTAATAGTATATATAGTTTTGGTATTTATTATGTATAAGTTGTAAAAAAAACGATGATTTTATTTGAGAAGAGGGGGTTGAATTTGAATCTGAAAAAGTGTTCTAGCTAGATCAAGAACTTTTCAGCCTACATATTAAGTCTATTCTATAAGAATGAACTGCCAAGGACTATATTTTGCACCAAGAAAAATCTGCTGAAGTATAAGACCAACATGATTTATTACTATGCGCATGTGCTGCGTCCATAAAAGAATGACATCAGCCAATAAGAAAAATACCAACCGGAAATTGTGTAAGATTAAAAACTAAAGATTTTTTTACTTTCTTAAAAAAGAACTAGAAAAGGAAGCGGAAAAAACCAAATAGCACTAAGTTGAAATTAATTGACCTGATTAAATGGATATCAGTTTACGAGTATAATAAACACAGATAAGAATCTAATATAAAAAATTGCGCATTATTTTCAAGACAAAGACCCCCTTCTAATTATCATCGAACGCCAAATTCAGCCTAATGATGACATAAGATTAATAAATAATTTCCTGTTCGGTGTTTACCGAAAAAAAAAAATACCGTTAACGCAGATTCTATACGACAACAGATTTTTCGTTGAAGGTCGATGACCATATTTTTAATTTGTTTTAAACGTTTAAACTTAATCGGTAGCATATTAAAAATAAGTTATAAAATTAAAAGCTATAGAAACAACACAAAGGTTAAATCTATCTTCTTATAGTTACTTTTTGTATGGTGTATCTATTATGGAAAAGTTAAGTGTTTGTGTAATAGTTTTTTTAGATGCTTTTAGCACCTGTTTATTTGTGTTGATTAATTGACGTATAAACAATTTAGGAGCGTAAAATATTCGGATTTTTTGGTTTAAATGACTGTAAAATAGAATGTCCAATATTAACTGTATAAGTTATGAGATGAACCATGAGTGTTTGTACTTTTAAAACCGCGCCCAGACGATAATGCGTGATTGAAAATTAGCACCTTCCATTTAATGATCTGAAGGAACGTTACCGTATTTCCCAACTTTATACTGCTTCTTCTTCTTATAAGACAAGGTCTCTCTGTTTTGAAACCTCTTGTGAACGCGGATGTCCACTTTCGTGCCATATTTTTGGTGCTCGACCGCGAACTCGTCTTGTTTCTGGTTTTTCATCTTTTATCCATCTTGGCCAGCTATTGGCTGGCATCCTACTTAAGTGATTCCTTCAATATCGACGTGTTAATATTTTAAAATGACCGATGTCTCGAATCTTGAATTATTTTCCTATAGTTGTACTTCGTACCTGGTCTCCCAGGGTTATTCCCTTGATAGTGCGCAGTGTTTTTATTTCTGTAGCTCTCATGTAGTAATAAAGGATGAAAATAATTTGAGATTACTTCAAGATATTGAGCAAAGGATATTTTACTATTTAGGAATAAATGCCGATTTGTTCTTGGTTTATCTCTCAACGGTGGTTTATTTTGATAAGCTTCCTTTGAAGAAAAATGCTAAGTGGTCAAATTTGATTCACGTGTGGTATGGGTGAAATGAAACTGGTTGTGTGATATAAACTCCTGGACAAAATTAACGCAACAATCTGAAAATTAATTTATCTTTTTCTTATGTCAGTTTTAAAGTTTATCGAGTATTTGAATAGTAGGCTATGCATATTTTGTTCAGTTGTTCATGACAGAAATCAAAACAATTCGTTTAGATTTACAGTTTTAAAGAATTTTTTTCGAAGATAAACAATTTTCTGTAATAATGCGATAGATTTTTCTTTAAAAGTAAGCTTATAAATTGTTCCCTTTTTCAAAGTAATACGTTTTTGTGGTAGACTGTTTTATTTTTGACCCCGAAGAATTAGAAAAAAATGAATCGAACAAGGAATTTAACTGAACACGAGGTAGTGCGAGCCTCAGATAGACCCTAGCGTGACGATTCCCCCCTTTTCACTGGTTACCCGTTTTACTTCGATGTTTGGGATCGTTAGCGTCTTGAAGAATCCACTCCTCATTGATGCGTTCGGGAGACGTATTTTTGCAATTGACTTTGAACTGATTAGGTTATCTGCCAAACGGAATAGCAGTTGAAACTTGCGCAAACAAGTGTAAGTACTCATTTAAATGATAATTAAATTTAAATAACTATTCCAATTAAAAAAGTTTCATATTAAGAAGCTTTTACTCCTTAGAGGCAGAAGCTATAAAAATTATAGTCTTGTAGAATATTTTCTAAGCATAAGGAAAACTGAGGTAAAGGCATAAAGGCCAAAAATCATATTTTTCGTTAAAAATTATGAACGAAAAATGAGTTCGAAGAAAATTTTAAAAATTCCCATAATTTTTTTTAGTTTTCACCCAAAAAAATGGTGCATTTTAACTTTAACCTTAGTAATTATAAACAAATTGATGTGAACTAAATTTTGAATTTTCCTTTTGCTTAGGAATAATTCTAAATATATATATATATATATAATATATATATATATATATATATATATATATATATATATATATATATATATATATATATATATATATATATATATATATATTATATATATATATATATATATATATATATATATATATAGTATATATATATATATATATATATATATATATATATATATATATATATATATATATATATATATATATATATATATATATAAACTCCTGGACAAAATTAACGCAACAATCTGAAAATTAATTTATCTTTTTCTTATGTCAGTTTTAAAGTTTATCGAATATTTGAATAGTAGGCTATGCATATTTTGTTTCGTTGTTCATGACAGAAATCAAAACAATTCGTTTAGATTTACAGTTTTAAAGAATTTTTTCGAAGATAAACAATTTTCTGTAATAATGCGATAGATTTTCTTTAAAAGTAAGCTTATAAATTGTTCCCTTTTTCAAAGTAATACGGTTTTGTGGTAGACTGTTTTATTTTTGACCCCGAAGAATTAGAAAAATGAATCGAACAAGGAATTTAACTGAACACGAGGTAGTGCGAGCCTCAGTTTTATTGGACGAGGGATATTGTCAGAGTTATGTTGCCAATTTGTTAGGCAAAGATCGTTCCACAATAAGTCATATGGTAAGACGCTTGAATTAAGTAAGAACTTATTCTAGAAGGCTAGGGCAAGGGTGAAAACGATGCACTAGCGACCTAGATGAACGTTTTATAAGACAATATGCTTTAAGAAACAGGACTGTCACTAGTTCTATAATAAGAAACGAACTCGAAGCTGTTCGCAATGTCACAATTTCTTCTAAAACAGTTAGAAGACGGTTAAATGAAGCTGGATTAAACAGTAGGAGACCAGCCACTGCGCCCTTGCTTACTAGAGAGAACAGAGTTGCCAAGTTACGTTTTGCTCGAAATCACGAAAACTGGTCTGTGGGTGATTAGAAACAAGTTTTCTGCACAGATGAAACTAGGGTTAGTCTAAAACATCCAGATGGTCGTGACCGAGTATGGCGAAGACCAGGAGAGAGGTTTGCTCCTTGCAATATTTCTGCAAGGATTCCATTCGGCAGTGGCTCTGTTATGTTCTGGGGTGGCATCTGCTTTGATGCTGGCACAGAGTTAGTTCCTGTCCGTACGAGATCCATGAATGCTGACTACTATCTTGAGAATATTGTAATAGAACATGTGATGCCTTTCGGTCATTTTGTGGGGCCCAATTTCCTGTTTATGCAAGACAAAGTTTAACCTCACGTGGCTCGGGAGGTACTCGATTATCTTAATAGTGATATACCGAATATGCAATGACCACCAAAAAGCCCGGATCTGAATCCGATAGAACATGTATGGGATCACCTTAAGAAAAATGTGAAACGTCATATACCTGCACCTAGAAACCTGAGGGAACTTAAAAATGCAGTTATCACAGAATCGGAGCAAATTCCTCAAGATTTTATCCAAAATTTAATTAGAAGCATGCCTAGGCGCATAAACGCTGTCATCCGAAGTAGAGGAGGCAACACACGCTACTAGTGTCCCAGTTACACCATTAATTTTGCTACTAGTGTCCCAGTTTATTTTTTTCATTATTACAAAATTTCAACGATTTTGTTATTAGGTCTTAAGAATAATTTTAATTCGAATCTTATAGAGAAATTTGATAGCTAATTCACTTTTAAAGTATCCGAATAAGTTTTTTCTAACTTTTAGTGTAACCAATGTTCATAAAAATTATTAAAATTAATTCATTATAGAGATTTGTTTGATTTAATATACTGTTGCGTTAATTTTGACCAGGAGTGTATATTAAAATTCTAATATACAGTGAAAAAAAAATTGGAAAATTAATTCCAAGTTCGTTGTATAATAGTTTAAATAATGATAGTAACTTGAGCACAGTGTCCATCACAAGTCAGAATAAAAATATGAGAAAGAATATAGCTCAAATAAAATAAATAAATAGGAAAATAAAAGTAAAAAAGGTTTTTGTGAACGGAAAAAGGGAATAGGAGACGAATATGGAGAAATATGAAGGCAAAAGGTATTGTCCTCGTAATCCTCTAACTGGAACTAATGTTGTGGTTTTCGACAAAGGTAGTTAAGAGTTAAACCATATATACTATATTACATGTAAATTTTTTTCAAATTTTGATAAAGTATATTAAAATATAAGAATAAGAATAAGAATAAAAGTAAAGAGACATTCAGTATATACTTAACAAACGTTAAAATGATTTACCCCGGATTTTCTTCGTAAGCAAGAAGTTTTAAAATAAATACAGAATTTGACATTAAAAAATAATTTAATCTAAATCATACACTCCGAAATGGTGGGAACTTTAGGAAAAATACCCACAAAAAAAAGCTGAAAAAAGGCTCGGGGATATTTATAACTGAAATATGCCATTTTTCGCTACATATCATTTCTGTCATAATTCGAAGTAATGACAAAATAACATCTTTCCAAAAACCTTTCCTTGGAGTATTTGTAGTAGTAATTCATATCTGTGGGAATTTCTCATTAGGAGTCCTAAATACTCCAATTTTCTTACTTTAACAGTTTCCATAATTTCCATTTTCTTGTTCATTCGACGTAAGACATCCTCGTTGGTAATATGGTCAGCATAAGAGATCTTTATAATTCTGCGATATAGGCATAATTTAAATGCCTCAAGTTTCTTAGAAGTGACTTCAGTCAGCGTCCAAGATTCCACACCATAAAGGACACTGAAGACATAACATTTTGGGAGTCTTATTTTCGCGCTCAATTTTATTGCTGAGCTTTTGAAAAGTGGCCATTTTGAGGAACACTGCTCTAGCTTTTTCGGTACGGCAACGAATTTCCTGCGAGTGATCCCATTGTTCCTTTATTATTGAACCTAGGCATGACTATTGTGGAGTTCCTTGTATTTGTTGATTGCTAACTATCAACAAGGTAGCAGGAACCGGAGACTTACTGATTACCATGTACTTTGTTTTGCTGATATTAAGTTAGAGGCCGTAACGATTACTGACTTCGTTTATTTTTGTCATCAGATTATGTTATCAGCCATAACCGCCGTATCGTCAACATAACGAGTGTTATTTATTCGCTCCCCATTAAGCAATATTCCTTCATCAGCCTCTTCCAGGGCCTCAGAGTATATATTAAACAATAGTGGAGACAAAACACAACCCTGCCTTAGTCCACGCTCAATCGATATTGCTTCTGAGCGTTCCCCTTCTGCTTTAATAAATGCCATCTGATTCCAGTAAAGGTTGCCAATAATCCGCAGATCCTTTCCATGTAGCACAAGATCTTTCAGAATTTTGACCATTTTGTGATATTGGACTCTATCAAAGGCCTTTTGGTAGTCGATGAGGCACAAATATACGTCACAATTGACGTCTCTACATGGTTGAATTAAAACCTGCACCGAAAACAAGGCCTCTCTGGTTCCCATGGCATCACGAAAAGCGAATTATGCAGCTATATGTTTTCTTCACACAACTTGTATTTTTTTCTGTGAATGATTTTCAGAAATGTTTTTAAAAGATGACTTATGAGGCTAATTGTTCGATATTCTCTGCGTTTTTTAGCGCCTGCATCTTTTGAAATCGTTATAAACTGAGACTTTAACCAGCTTTCTAGTATTCTGCCTAAATCATAGATTTTATAGGAGATCACCGTAAGCCACTTAATCCTACTCTCATCCAAGAGCTTAAGAAACTCCCCATTGAATTCATTGGGACCGGTGGCTTTTCCATTTTTTAGTTGATTTATTGCAATGCGCACTTCACCTGTGGTAATACAGGGCCCAAACAAGTCTATTGAGCATTGTGGCTGATCTGGTCTTGCATGAGAAAATAACTCTGTAATATAGTCTTGCCATATCTTCAGTTTCTCTTCTTTATCGATAACAACGCTTCCTTGAAAAGACATATAACATGCTTTATTCGAAGCAAACCCAGTAACCTTACTCTCACACCCATTTATCATCTTATATCTTATATGTTTAACTAGTAGATAATTAACATATAATAGTAATATTGGACAATATATATATATATATATATATATATATATATATATATATATATATATATATATATATATATATATATATATCCGGTTTATAGCGTCACTCTGCGCCTTCCGGTTCCTGGCTTCCATTCTCGCCGATCATTCCAGTCACCTGGTCGTAGATTTCGTTCGGACATTGCTTTTGTTATGTCTATAGACCAGGTTATTTTCGGCCTTCCCTTTTTCTTTCTTTCTGTAGGTGTCCACTGTAGGATTTGTTTTGCGATTCTATGGTGTTGCATCCTTTGGACATGGCCGTACCACTTTAATTGTCTCTCCTGTACGTCCTCTATCAGTGTTCATTTTTGACCGGACCCTTTCATTTGATATCCTATCGAGCTTGGAAATTTTCGCCGAGCTTCGCCAAAAATTCATTTTCAGAGCATTTAACCTTCTTTCAAGAGTTTTGTTTAGTTGCCATGTTTCGCACCCATATAGAACTATACTTTTGAAGATGACGTTGTAAATCTGTTGCTTTCTTTGCCTACTGACGTTTTTTGACCACAGAATGGAATTTATGGCACCGATCAGTCCTTTCCCCTTTGCTATCCGCTCTCCCACTTCATTTTCTGTTCTTCCAGTGTTGTCTATTTTAGTTCCCAGGTAAGTATATTAGTGGCGTGCTTCAATTTCGATGTTATTGTCCAGTTTCAGGTTCCGCTTATCCCCACCGATCCGCAAGTACTTTGTTTTGCCCATGTTTACTGTGAGTCCCCAATTGTTATATTGGTCTATGAGCTTCCTTGTTATATATTCCAGGTCTTTTGAATCTTGGGCGATAACCACCTGATCATCGACAAAATGTAGAGTTAGTTATAGAGTGTTGTCTCATCGTCTATTTCGATACCCATTCCTCGACAACTCTTCCTCCAATGATCAAGGGCCGCATCAACATATACTTTGAATAACGTTGGGGACAAGCAACACCCTTGTCTAAGACCTTTTGTGATGTGAAAATTTTCAGATATTTCTTTACCAATCTTTATTCTTGATTGACATATATTGAATATAGTTGTTTTATCGCTTGTATGGCGGTAACGTTAATAGAGGTTCTTTCCAATACCTCCCACAGTTTCTTTATTGGTACATTATTATTAGGCCTTTGTTAAATCAATAAAGATTAGATGGACTTCTCTGTTGGTTGTTACTTTCTTTTCGGTTAGTTGATTAAGGCTAAAAATTTTATCCATACAAGTTCTTCCTGCTCTGAATCCCGCTTGCTGTTCAATTTCGTACGAAGTCATTGGACAATTAACTTTGTTAATTTATCACTTCTTCAGTTTCTACATGACTGCAGTTTCATAGATATCTCATATTTTCAAACGAAATAACTTTTAAATTAGGAGTGAGTTGTTTATATGGGTTACATAGTCACCCACGATACAAAAAGTTAACTTTAATAGTTTTACCACAGTAAACATACTATACAGTAGCGAAACTCAAGGATAACCGCATAGGAAAATTAGATTCGTTTTCAGAAGGTCACGTGGCAATCCGCCATGTTAGAATTGGACCAGCGCGAGATTTGAAATACAAATAAAGTTGTGCAAACAAAAAGAATGGAGCACTTTGTTAAAAAAGAAATGAATATAAGTGAAAAACTTGATAGGAAGGTATTTGATGGAATTCTTCATATTTAACTTCAGTTTTTAATAACCTTATCTAAAAATTCAAAAGTCTATCAAAGTTAAACGTCACTGTTTGAGGTTAAAGTTTTATTTACATCTTTTTTCAAGTAAATTTGTAATTAAAGGTGTTTTTTAAGGACTAAATTAATTTAATTTTAACATACGTAATACCTAATGCTATTTTTCTTGTGAAATAAAGACATATTATCATTACTAAGATGTCAACATCTAAAATAAGAGCATTTCTTTCTAAGCAGTGTTGTTTGGGGTGATAGATCTTTTGTTAATTAAAAAACACTGTATCTACTTTTTTGGTACTTATTTTTTTCTTAAACTACAAAACTATATTGTGTAACTTCGAGAAAGGTTAATATAATATTATTAATGAATTATGAACGTATATGTATAGACCTTTATTTTCTATGTGAAGGTTCTATACCTTTTTGTGTTCTGTTATCCGTATTGCTTTTTGATAACGTAATTAACGCTTGCTTTTATTTACAATGAATTAATATTTTGATCAAAGAGTCAATACAGTAATTTCCTAATTATATTTACATACAATACTTAGTTATGACCAAGCTGACTTGTCAATTACAACTATATTGGGAATGTGGAATCTTTGGCACAATGACACTACTCAGTATATATCACCACTACACCAAACACTTTATTTTTGCACTTAACGCTCGTTTCGCTAACCATATTAGCTTCATTAGGAGAAATGATTGAAGCATATATACTGAGTATTGTCAATTAGTTTAAAAGGAAAATAAACTATATTTAATTTATAGTATAGGTATACAACAATAGAAATAATTTCTTTATAGGAGGAATATTAATAACGTAACTAAATTTTCAAAATTTTAATAGTAACCATAATTACCATCAAAATGGACTTCGATTAAGTTTACTGTCCATTTAACGAACTTATTTTGAGAATATTTTACCCTCTGGCACACATTATCTGACAAAATCATATTACAAAAATTTCTTTGGAGTCACATTAAAATTTTTCTTATTTTAATAGCATATTTGATTCAATAATCGATTTCTATCAGTTATTTCAATAATCCCATTCCCCAGTGGTTTTGTGATCTCAACACGACACTTAATATTTAAACTTTCAAACCCACTTAGAAGAAAATAAAATATACTGTCTAAAATTTGAAAATAATAAATATATTGTTATAGGTTCTGTATTCCTTACAATATATTCCCAGAAATTTTTGAAAGATTGGCATGAAAAAGGAGCAATGTAATTTACAGAGAAAAATAGAAAAAAAAAGTCACTTTCAGAGTATTAATTGTACTTGCAATGAAACAGCGTTAAATTTACCAGGTTTATTATTAGAAAAGGTGTGTCAAACAATTAATACAGATGAAGTTATTGAAAACTGGAAGCCTCTGGAGAATACACCTTTTAGAAAAAAATATGTTTTATTTATAATTTACACAAATATAAATAGTTTTAAATAACTGACTACTAGTTTACACAAAAATAAATCTTTCTAAAAACCAGAATTTGGAGGATTATTTATTAATCATAAAAAAAAATTACACAGGCACACAAAAAAAGTTTTTCACTACTGAACAGACCGCTATACCTATATGTATTTTTGGGCGCTGAAACCGAATCTGAGGTCAGAATTGAGCAATCACGTCAGGATTTTTAAATAACCAGCCGAACTAAGTTTAGAAATAAATTTCGAGCTTTAATGACCAAATCACTCTACCAATACCAACGTTTTATTAAATCAATCAAGGTTCCCTGGAAGGCCGTCTCTTGAGCAAATACGCCTAAAAAAATATATACATCGGTAATGATAATATTGTTTCATGCATATGTATTTTTTTCAAAAATGCTTTAAGTTTGAATAATTTTTGCAATTCTCAACGGCACAACAATAACCTCCTTTTCCCATGATTATATAAATTGTTTCTCAATCTTTTCGATTCTCTTCACTTACAAACGTTTTTTAATTCTCTTTTTCTACAAACTCTCTCTTCCTTCTGTCTTTATATTCATATAAACTGCAGTCACATCAAGAAACGATGGACAATACATTTCCAAAGACACATTCCGAGATCGAATGTAAACACTGAGCGGCCATTTTGAAAAAAAGGACCCGTCGACGCACGCGCCGTCAAAATCTCGTCACCAAATTGGAGCTCAGTTTCGCTACTGTAGTATGTTTACTGTGGTTTTACCTTGTGTAAATTCGATTCCCTTCAAATATTGTAAAAATAGGAATATTTTATGGCATCTCCCTTATAGTTTTAGGGCAACTCTTCCGCTCGGTCAACCATCTATTATAGTTAAAATGCCACAGTGAACAACTCTCGCGCTTTGCGACCAACACTAGTCATCTCATATTGCTTTTTCTACAAGATCAACGGCCTTCTAAGATCAACGAACTACACTTTGCGAACTCCGGTTATAGGTTGACGTAAGTTTTCACTATTAGCCTAGTAGTTTATATCAAATATTATGGCTGGCCGCAAATTCTTTGTGTAAGACGTCTAGGTTATACAGATTCCATCAAATTGGATAGTTGGGCTTCATTTTGTAATAATAAAATGAGTTCGTTGTGGTTTGGGATAACGTGACATAATTATTTTGTGATATATATATATATATATATATATATATATATATATATATATATATATATATATATATATATATATATATATATATATACAAGGTTGTATTGAAAAGTTTGCGGATTCACTAAAAAATAATTATAATATTTTTATTATAGTATCCTCAATAAGTTCATACATTCTTTGGTTATTACAGTGTAAAATTTTGATGCTGTAGAATTTGTGGTTTTTAGGTTAGAACGAGTTTAGTGAGACCAAGTGCAGCGTTTTTGGAAAAACGGAAAAAATTGAACAACGTGCGGTCATCAAGTACCTGTTTAAAAAAAAATTAGCATCGAAGGAGATCCACGATGATATGAAAACAAACTAGGGCAATCTGCTCCGTTATATACCACTGTGAAAAAAAAAAAAGGTTGCAGAATTTAAACGTGGACGAGAGAGCATGGAAGATGACCCTCGCTCCGGCCGGTCCACGACGTCTGCGACTGAAGAAAACATCAGCAAAGTGTGTGATTTCATATTGAAAGACCGGAGATTATATATATATATATATATATATATATATATATATATATATATATATATATATATATATATATATATATACATATATATACATATATATATATATATATATATATATATATATATATATATATATATATATATATATATATATATATATATATATATACGAGACTGGTTTGAAAAGTCCGTGTAAAAATAAAAACTACTTATGTGTTTGGGGTAAACCTTTTTTATTTTTCGACATAGTCTCCTTTTTGGCTTATACACTTCGTCCAACGATGTTCTAGTTTGTTGATCCCTTCCGACTAATAGGATTTGACCAAGTCTGCAAAATATCCATTAGTGTCTGCAATCACCTCCTCGTTTGAACAAAATCTTTGTCCCGCTAGCCATTTCTTCAAATTGGGGAACAAATAGTAGTCCGAGGGAGCCAAGTCTGGAGAATAGGGGGGATGTGAAACGAGTTGGAATCCTATTTTCATTAATTTTGCGACCACAACTGCTGAGGTGTCTGCTGGTGCGTTGTCGTGATGGAAAAGGACTTTCTTGTGGGCCAATCGCGGGCGTTTTTCTTGCAGCTCGGTTTTCAAACGGTCCAATAACGATGAATAATATTCACCTGTAATAGTTTTACCATTTTCCAGAGAGTCGATGAGGATTATCCCTTGCGAATCCCAAAAGACAGTCGCCGTAACCTTTCCGGCCGAAGGAACGGTCTTCGCCTTTTTTGGTGCAGATTCCCCCTTGGTAACCCATTGTTTAGATTGTTGTTTGGTTTCAGGAGTATAGTAATGTATCCATGTTTCATCCACAGTGACGAAACGACGCTTAAAGTCCTCCGGATTCTTCTGAAACAACTGCAAACCATCCTTGCAACACTTCACACGATTCCGTTTTTGGTCAAGCGTGAGCAATCGCGGCACCCATCTTGCGGATAGCTTTCTCATGTCCAAATGTTTATGCAAAATATTATGTACCCGTTCAGTCGAGACGCCCACAGCACTAGCAATCTCACGCACCTTAACCCTTCTGTCATCCATCACCATATCATGGATTTGATCAATGATTTCTGGAGTCGTAACATCCACAGGCCGTCCAGAACGTTCAGCGTCACTTGTGCCCATATGGCCGTCCGAAAATTTTGAAACCACTTATAAACTGTTCTAATCGAAGGTGCAGAGTCACCATAATGTTTATCAAGCTTCTCTTTAGTCTCCTGAGGCGTTTTGCCTTTCATAAATTAATGTTTAATCACCATACGAAATTCTTTTTCGTCCATTTCTTGAAAATCACTCGACTTCCTTGATTCACACGAATGCCAAACACAAAGAAATAGACCAATATGGCTGAAACTTGGTGTGCGTTCATTCAAGAGATGCTACTAACTAAACATGACCTCGATACGCGCCGGTGGTGCCATCTCTCGGACTTTGCACGGACTTTTCAAACCAGCCTCGTATATATATATATATATATATATATATATATATATATATATATATATATATATATATATATATATATATATATAGCAGTATTGTATTCTTGGGATAAGCGGTCTTTGGAAAAGAACTAAAAATATATTTTAGACACCTTTTTATAGCTATATATATATATATATATATATATATATATATATAGCATGCTTTAAGCGAAAATAAAATTTTTGGGACATTTTTAGCTTCATCATATTTCATTTTCTTCATCAGGGTGCTAAGTGGTGTGTTCAAAAATTGTTGTTTGTGGGAGCACTTTATTGCACTTATTCATCAGAAAAAAAAAACACAAGAAAACTCGACATATTCATCTCTGGGAAATGTAATAAAATTTTACTTAATTTTGTCCGAAAATATTTCATTTTCTTCATCGGGTGCTAAGTGGTGTGTTCAGAGATGAATATGTCGAGTTTTCTTGTGTTTTTTTCTGTTTTTTTCTGATGAATAAGTGCAATAAAGTGCCCCCACAAACAACAATTTTTGAACACACCACTTAGCACCCTGATGAAGAAAATGAAATATTTTCGAAATCTTGGTGTAGCTAAAAAAGGTGTCCAAAACTTTTTAGTTCTTTTCCAAAGACCGCTTACCCCCCAAGAACACAATACTGCTGTTTAACTAGTCGGTTAAGACTACCCTTCTCCTCTATATATATATATATATATATATATATATATATATATATATATATATATATATATATATATATATATATATATATATATATATATATATATATATATATATATATATATATATATATATATATATATATATATATATATATATATATATATATATATATATATATATATATAAGGGAGATTGCAGACACTATAGGCATCTAGTATGAACGAACACAAACATCATTGCCAACGAACTCGGATTTTCTAAGGTTTATGCTATATGAGTCCCCAGATTACTTTCAGTTGAACAAAATTTGACTCAAACGATTTCTCGCGACTGTTTGGGGAGGTTTGAGGCTGATTCGTAAGATTTTCTTAACAGGTTTATGATAATGGACGAAACCTGGGTTCACCACTATACTCCAGAGTTAAAAACAACAATCCAAGCAGTGGAAAAAATTTGGTGAACCAATCCCCAAAGAAAGCGAAGGCAATTTTGTCGGCCTGCGTCAGGTTTTTGGGATGCTAAAGGTATTATTATGGTGGACTACTTTCCGAAAGGCGAGACAATAAACTCGACTTACTAACTGCACCCTTTTGCGTTGTTTACGTCAAGAAATTAAAGAGAAACACCCAGGATTACTGAGTAAGAAAGTTTTGTTCCATCAGGACAACCCTCGCGTACACACATCTGTTGAGTCTATGACTAAAACTTGCGATTGTAGTTTCGAATTGCTGCCCCACCCGGCTCCGAAGTTCTCCTGATTTTGCATCTTCCGACTTTCATTTGTTTCTAAACCTAAAAAAACCTTGGTGGCCGGAAATTTTCATCAAATGAAGTCGAAGCTGCAATTAACCAGTATTTCGATGACCTTGAGGAATCTTTTTTTGAAACAGGTGTGGAAGCTTTGGAAAGCAGGTCAAAAAAAGTGCATAGAGCTAGTTGGAGATCACTTCGAAAAATAAAAATATTTTTGTACGTATTTTATTTTGTTTTCTTGTCTAGGCCGCGAACTCTTCAATCCATCCACGTATATATACATTCATACATATATATATATATATATATATATATATATATATATATATATATATATATATATATATATACCCATCCATAGGGGGCGGGCGAGATGCATATGATAAAAATTTTATGAAATTATGTAATTAAAGTGGTAAAAAATACATTGGAAAATACATAAAACAGCGCATATTTACTCAATCATTTTCTTGCATTCTCAGTCTCCGATGTAGAAAATACAGGGAGAGATGTAACTTTTCGTTTTTAAAAATAAAATTTGCTGCTATTTATAGTACCATGTGTAAAAAACTATTACGGAGTCTGATATTAAATTAAAACATCATCTGACTTATGATTATTATGTAGACATCAGGAAGTAGATAATGTTAACAAATAAACATATTTAGACAGTTTAGGTGTTAATTATTCCGCTGATAACTACAAAAACGTCGGAATTCCATTAGTGCTGGATGACAAAATTCTTCCATAATATTCTTGCAAAACTGTTATTGAGATGTTGAACAACATTTATTAACCGTTTAAATTATAGATAATTATTGGTAATTACTTCGTGATAACAGTTTTGCCTTCTTGTCGTACGATAGCGATAACAGAGAGATTTCTGAAAAGTTAAAAGCATTAATTATTGTTTGACAATACGGAATGGAAGTCAAGCGTCTTCCTTCTTCGAAAGTAAATTTTAAATGAATTTTTTAGCTTAGACAGACTGTTGATATAAATTTAGTTTTTTGCTTAGCCATAGTTTCGTCACGTACAACGTTGCTTAAGTGTTATTCTTCTTTTATGCTACAAAAAACCTAACTCTCTATTCAATCCAAATGTAAAAATTAAATTTGATAAGTCTGATTTACTAGTAAAAATTATTGCGCTGACATTGACACCGCCGTGATGAACGTTGGAATATATGAATGAAGTTGAGTTTTTAAAGCGAGTTGAAGAGAGATGACACATCGGTCAGTCGACTAACTGTCAAAGTAAAATGTGATTATGGAGAAACACTAATAAAGAACAACGGAGGATCTAATATATTTACAAGAAACTGAGTTCTGAAGAATGAAATGTATGTATATATGTATATATATATATATATATATATATATATATATATATATATATATATATATATATATATATATATATATACGAGGCTGGTTTGAAAAGTCCGTGCAAAAATAAAAACTACTTATGTGTTTGGGGTAAACCTTTTTTATTTTTCGACATAGTCTCCTTTTAGGCTTATACACTTTGTCCAACGATGTTCTAGTTTGTTGATCCCTTCCGAATAATAGGATTTGTCCAAGTCTGCAAAATATGCATTAGTGTCTGCAATCACCTCCTCGTTTGAATAAAATCTTTGTCCCGCCAGCCATTTCTTCAACTTGGGGAACAAATAGTAGTCCGAGGGAGCCAAGTCTGGAGAATAGGGGGGATGTGAAACGAGTTGGAATCCTATTTCCATTAATTTTGCGACCACAACTGCTGAGGTGTGTGCTGGTGCGTTGTCGTGATGGAAAAGGACTTTCTTGTGGGCCAATCGCGGGTGTTTTTCTTGCAGCTCGGTTTTCAAACGGTCCAATAACGATGAATAATATTCACCTGTAATAGTTTTACCCTTTTCCAGGTAGTCGATGAGGATTATCCCTTGCGAATCCCAAAAGACAGTCGCCATAACCTTTCCGGCCGAAGGAACGATCTTCGCCTTTTTTGGTGCAGATTCCCCCTTGGTAACCCATTGTTTAGATTGTTGTTTGGTCTCAAGAATATAGTAATGTATCCATGTTTCATCCACAGTGACGAAACGACGCTTAAAGTCCTCCGGATTCTTCTGGAACAGCTGCAAACCATCCTTGCAACACTTCACACGATTCCGTTTTTGGTCAAGCGTGAGCAATCGCGGCACCCATCTTGCGGATAGCTTTCTCATGTCCAAATGTTTATGCAAAATATTATGTACCCGTTCAGTCGAGATGCCCACAGCACTAGCAATCTCACGTACCTTAACTCTTCTGTCATCCATCACCATACCATGAATTTGATCAATGATTTCTGGAGTCGTAACCTCCACAGGCCGTCCAGAACGTTCCAGCGTCACTTGTGCCCATATGGCCAGTCCGAAAATTTTGAAACCACTTATAAACTGTTCTAATCGAAGGTGCAGAGTCACCATAATGTTTATCAAGCTTCTCTTTAGTCTCCTGAGGCGTTTTGCCTTTCATAAAGTAATGTTTAATCACCACACGAAATTCTTTTTCGTCCATTTCTTGAAAATCACTCGACTTCCTTGATTCACACGAATGCCAAACACAAAGAAATAGACCAATATGGCTGAAACTTGGTGTGCGTTCATTCAAGAGATGCTACTAACTAAACATGACCTCGATACGCGCCGGTGGTGCCATCTCTCGGACTTTGCACGGACCTTTCAAACCAGCCTCGTATATATATATATATATATATATATATATATATATATATATATATATATATATATATATATATATCGTTACAATAGAGGTTTTCGCGGATGGTGAAATGTAATACATTAAAATTCCTGGTTGCAATCCGTTCGTTTAACAATGAATTTGCACGACCTTTCGCCAAAATCTTATTGACATTTTCAAGTGTTCTTGCTGCTGCTACTGGATACTGTGATCTTGCTGCTGCTGCCGCTTGAAGGTAACTGAGAAATCGAAGTGCGGTCGCCGTCTTTTATAGGTCGGCGTTTACGCAGGTTGTAGGTGGAGGGATCGGGAGTGTTCGTCCAGGCATCGGTGTTTGCCGGCTGCGTGCCCGTATCGGTGGTAATTACGATGATTTGATTATTCCTTTGTTTAGCTAGTAGACCCTTTCATGTAGTAAAATCACCCGATTTTAACCGCATCGAGAATTTATGGGAGGAACGGCGCATTCGCAAACACAATGTTTCAAATAGAGAAGAATTGGATAACAGAATGTGGAAAGAATGAGAGAACATGCCAGCAGAAGTTACTAGAAAGCTAGTTGTAAGTATGACAAAAAGGTTACAGAAGATTATCAAGGCCAACGACGGTCCCATTAAATATTAGTTTAAACGAAGTTGTTATTTTCCGTTAAACTTCGTCAAACTATTATTGATAATTATTAAGTGTATGGAGACTTTTTGACATTAATTTTGTTTACATTTTTATAACAATGATGTAACTTCTAAATAAAATGTCCCGTAGTTGTTTTTAATAGTAATCCTCGTTGGTTAAGTTTCAAATATTAATTTAAACATGTTTTTTCATAGTTCCAATTAATTAGTTAAACATAACAAAAAAATAGTATAGAAAGCAGGTAGTGTATGGATACTTTTTGGACTGACTGTATACAATCATACTATTCCAGTCTTGATCAAGCTCGTGTGTAATGTTTGTATTGTATTTAATTAATGAACACAGTTGCATTTGACCTCTTGGTTAGAGGTATGTAAATTACTTATTCGTAGACTTTTATGTTTTATTTTGACCTAGTGTCTCTTTCTTAGCATTTTAGAATATTTTCCTAATCATAAAATAGGTTGCTTTTTTTTAGGTTTTTACGAAGACACTATCAACCGTCCGAGTGACTGATTGACAAGTAAGTTGTAGAATCAAGCCCAAAGAATTAAAAAGTATTTTCTTCTCTTTTTGCTCAATTGCTCTCTAACTACACCGTTAAGAGTAGTTTTTTTCATTTGTTTTTTAATTAATAGAAACCGACTTGATTTA
The DNA here is from genome assembly GCA_019049505.1 of Pachyrhynchus sulphureomaculatus. Classification (NCBI taxonomy): domain Eukaryota; kingdom Metazoa; phylum Arthropoda; class Insecta; order Coleoptera; family Curculionidae; genus Pachyrhynchus; species Pachyrhynchus sulphureomaculatus. The sequence goes on along the minus strand of CM032456.1, from coordinate 203,737,917 downwards.
TAGATGCAATTTGTGATAAAACTTAATTAATGATATTTCATAGAAATAAGCTTATCTGTTCATAAAACTAGCTCTATTTTTTCTTCACTTGCTTACTATAACTATAATCTTTTTCAAACTTCAATTAAAATATCCAGATACATTATAATGGGCGTTTCTTAAAGTGGCTAACTAATCATTTGATAAATCTGCAATCTATAACATCTGTTTATAATTGATTTCCAAACTATAGTTATAAAAATTTGTTCCTATAAACATTATTTACAAATAAAATGAGATTTAAATTTATTACACAGATGCTGTGTATAATTAACCTCATAGACAAACTCGTTTTATATTTTTTATCATTTCTTAACAGGTATCGCCGAATAAAGCAAAACTCTATAAACACACACACACACACACACACATACATATATATATATATATATATATATATATATATATATATATATATATATATATATATATATATATATATATATATATATATATATATACAGTCGACACTGTTTATAGTGAAACTCTATATAGTGAAAAACTCTTTATAGTGCAATTTTTTTCAAGACCTAGAATATTTTAATGAAATTTCATGTAAAAAGCCCTGCATATAGTGAATCTGTAAAATAGTAACACACTAATAAAATTTTTACCGGAATTTTATGTATAAATTTTTTATGCATTTATTGAGATCTTGGCCATTTCGGGTCTCTCATTTTTATCTAACATTAGCACGATTTCCATTTTTATGACGCATTCTTTTGAAAAGGTTCTTAACGCGTTTATAACGCCTAATGGTTGGCAATAAATCAGGTAGATTTCTGTGAGAAACCCGGGGAATAACCCATTTTATAGAAACCCGGGGAAAAACCCATTTTATAGTAGAGGCCTAGTAATTCGCAAATTCAGGTTCAGTTTCTTTTTGTTTAAGAATCAAGTAAGATATCCAAGCGAGTGTGTTTAAGTTTAGCTGAGAAAATTAAAGTTTTGGAGGAAGTTGATAAAGGCTGCAAAAAAATTGATTTTGCTGCAAAATTTGGTGTTTCTCCAAGTTGCGTCTCTCTGATAATAAAAAGTCGCGACAGTATCATCAAGAAACCTAGTGTTCCAAGCAGTCGAAAACGAGTACGGGTGAGTACTTACGAGGATGTAAAAGAAGCAGTTTTACGATGGTTTTAAGTGGCCCGTACGCATCAAAACGTATCAATATCGGGAAATTTAATAAAGCAAAAGGCTCTACAATTTGCTAAAGAATTTAACTGCGTTAATTTTCAAACTAGTGAAGGGTGGTTAAGTGCCTGGAAGACTCGCAATTCAATTGTTTTTAAGACGGTGTCTGGCGAGAGTGCAAGCGTTAGTCAGGAGGACTGTGACATTTGGACTGAAACTGTTTTAAAAAGTGCATTGAAAAAGTACGAGCCAAAAAAAACGTTTTCAATTGTGATGAAACCGGTTTGTTTTTTAAATGTTTGCCAAATAAAACTTTTGCTTTTAAAAGTGATAAATGTTTTGGTGTTAAAACAAGTAAAGAAAGGGTGACACTATGGTTGGAGCAAACATGAATGGCTCAGAAAAACCGAAATTACTGCTCACAGGTAAAAACAAAAATCCCCGTTGTTTAAAAGGAGTTAAATCTCTGGAGTTAGATTACGCCAATAATAAAAAGGCATAGATGACTTATGAGATTTTCGAAAGATGGATCAAAGAACTGGACACGAAAATGAAGCCAAAAGAAAGATTGTGATGTTTATAGACAACTGCATCCAGTTAATTTAAAAAATTAAGGAATATTGAATTGATCTTTTTTCCACTAAACATGACCTCCAAATTGCAACCTATGGACCAGGGTATTATAAAAACATCATTACCGAAATAGAACTGTTTACAAAATTGTTAATGCGATTGATAACAACCTTCCAGTCCAAAAATTGATTACCCTTAAAGAGTGTATAACCGAAGTCGCTAAAGTATGGAGTGAAAATTTTTCTCAGAAAACTATCAAAAAACTGCTTTTCTAAAGCAGGTTTTACTGAAAAAATTGACGAATGGGAAGAAGAAGACGAAATGGATCTCGCTACCTTAAAAAGGCAATGGGGTATTCTACAAAAAACTGCTACCGTCGACGCAGATTTTTTACTTGAAGATTTCTTAGAAATCGACAATGATGTTGGCACGACAGATCTCCCAACTGATCAAGACATAATTGACGATATTTAAAGTATAGAAGATCATGAAGAAGAATCTGAAACCGGGGAATGTCCTGCTAAATTTAGTGAAAATGAAATAAGAAATGCATTTGACATTGTGCGAACTACTCTCAGGGGCCAGGAGAGTGTACCTGATCAAATCTTTATGCATTTGAATAAATGCGAGAATTTTGTTGAGCAACAATTATTTTTCAAAAGTAATGTTCAAAAGAAAATAACTGATTATTTTTCCTAGTACGTATGTACGTAGTATGTACATATGTATTAACGGATTTTGTATTATTCTTTTTATTTCGTATGTAGTACATACATACATAAAGTCGTACGTTATATCTTTACACGTGCGTCATATTTTTCAGGCAATATCCCAGACGACTATTATATTTTTTGTATCTTTTTACCAATACCTACGATTTATTGGTGAAAAGAGACAAATCATATAATAGTCGTCTGTTATATGGCCTGAAAACTGTGACGCACGGTAAAGATATAACGTACGGACTTTATGTACGTATTTAGCCCTGTACATGCTATGTACTATTTAAACTTTTAAATGTTTAATAAAATCTTTTCTAATAATTCAATTTTGTAATTTTTTTTTGTTGCTTGTACCTTATAAAAAACAAGTAAATGATTACCAATATAAAATACATACATAGCAATATATACGGATTTTTTCTTTATATAGTGAAAAACTTTCTATAGTGAAATTTCGGTCAACATTTTAGTCTTTTTCTATATAGAGTGTCGACTGTATATATATAATTAAATACATTTATTTCCTTTCCGTTTCGACTGATGCAGATACACAATATAGCACAAAGACATAGTATAGGATACGTCAAAAACAATTAAAAATACATCTAACATATAAACGTAAAAAAAATAGTAATCATTACATTATCCACATCTGGGTACCAACAATCTTAACCTATATAAAGAATTCATTCAATGAGTAATGCGCTTTAGGTACCAAGTATCGTCTTAGCTCTGATTTAAACTTACTTAGAGATGAGATTCCCGTTAGTTTTTTTGGAAGTTTATTGTATATCCGAATGAACATACATTGCGGACCATTATTAGTAGCTGACAACCTACATAGGGGCTTGTGAAGTTCATCTGCTTGCCGAGTGTTGTAAGAATGAATATTACTACGGACCGTGAATTTTTCAATATATCTTTTAACATACACAGCGCTGCAAAAAAATATATATTCCATAGCAAGTCAAAATATTATAATTAATAAATAGGATCCTACAAAATGTCCTTGGTGGGGCTTTAGTCAAATTTTCATATTATTTTTGACAAACAAATAACTCGTGAATATCTGCAGCATTACCCCAGCATAGAATTCCGTAGGATAATCTAGAATAAAATTGGCTATAGTATAAAGTAAGAAGTGTAGTGTCTTTGACTATTGGTCTCAGTTGTCTGAAGCGATGTGATAATGAATTTATTTTTTTTTACATATTTCTAATATATGTGCTGCCATGTTAGTTTGTAGTCCTAAAAAAAGTTTATTTGGTCTATTTGAACAGATATTTTATTGGGAAAACTTTATTTGGTCTATTTGAGCCACAGCTATTTTATTTGGGAATTGAATAAGTAAGCTCTCATACCAGGTTACGGGCTTAGGGATAAACTGTACTATTTTGGATTTAGCGAAATTTAATTTTAAATCATTGTTATATGACCACTGGCAAACTCTATTAACAATTTTTGAGTGGCTGATTGAATCTCCCCTTTTTTAGAACCTACAATGAAGTTAGAGTCGTCCGGCACAGTACGGGACAGACGTTACTGTTTGCTGCTGATGGAAGATCATTGTTCATTATAAGGATGAAAATTGGAGATAGGACACTCCCCTGAGGAAGTCCCCTGGTATTTATGATCTCCCTAGATTTTGTACTATCTGACAACTTTACTTTTTGCCCTCTGTTAGATGGTAAGATTTTACCCATTCTAAGGCCACTCCCCTTATTCCAACTATATCAAGTTTATATATATAATATTATATACCAGGTTATAATACTATAGTCAATATATATGCTCCCATATATATATATATATATATATATATATATATATATATATATATATATATATATATATATGTATATGGGGTATATAAATTAATCGCGTGTAATTTTAGTTCGTATTATTTTACTGTAAAGGGCATTCGCGAAATCTGTTTCTATTATGCTTGTTTAATCGCACAAAAATAGGGTCTTTTTTCTAGTGTTGGATATTAAACGTTCAACCACATTATAACTAATTCGATATAATATAAAACAAAGAATTTTTACCTTTACGTCATACAAAGTTGTTTTGGCTTCTGTTCGTCAACAAAACAATAGAATATGAGTTAGTTGATTGCTCCGGTCGATGAGGTATGTGTGTATAACGCTTAGTGGATGGGACACTTTTTTTCCAAAGTTTGAGCATTGTTTAAGTTTCTCTATCATGTTTTTGAGATGCGATAATAATCATTATTTTTCTTCGATTCCCCTCGATACTAGTATTTATCAATTTAAATGTATTAAACCATTTTCTTAACATCCTGTGTAGTTTTTTCTGTATTATTAATTTTGAATTCATAAATTTCTCTGATTGTCTTGTTTATCAACCTTTCAAATATTCACATGCATGCACCAAAGTAGAATGGGCACATACACCGTTTCGTCCGCCCGCATTAATTAATGGTCAAACGTGAAGAAACTCTTCACCTGAATATATACAGTTTCGTCCGCTTCTAGTTTTCGGGAATATACATTTTCGTTCTATTTACCTGAAAAATATACCTAAATAATAAAATACGAGAACATACCAAAAATTTATTAGAACAAATATAATTGCATATAATTAATATTCTTAAAAACTATAATAATGTGAATTTAATATTACATATTGCAGCATAGAAATTTGATTATTATTAAGTTTTACAATATTTTGTTGTATAAAATTTCTCGTTTCTGTCTTACTGTTTAAACATTTGAAACTCTTTACCTATTTAACTTGAACTAACTTGCATCTCACTTAACTTCACTACTTAACAATTTATCTGCGAAATTAAGTTTATAATTATTTACAATTAAAAAAACTTTGCCTCGTTTAGACACACTTGTTTGGACGTTTATACCTTCCATGTCCATTATTTATTCAATCATTCGATACCAGGTGTACAAGTATGAAATGCGGATTTCAGACAACAGATGGTGCACCAATGCAGTTTGTGCTATAAAGATTTGACACTGCTCCATTTTGTTGTGTCATCAACAAGTGTTAGACGCGCACGAGTGACAAATTGGAAAACCGTGTGCATAGTGTTGTGTTGTTGTGTTCAATATGTCGAAATTTATACCGAACAAAGAGCATTCGCGGACAGCATTAATTTTTTGTTTTCATTTGAAGAAAACTGCTGTTGAATCATACCGATTACTTCGAGAAGCTTATGGTGAACATGCCCCATCTCAAGATACTGTGAACGATGGTTTCGTCGTTTCAAAAGTGGTGACTTCGATGCTGCAGACAAGGAAGGTGGAAAACCGCCAAAAAAATGCGAAGATGTGGAATTGCAAGCATTGTTGGACGGAGATGATTCGCAAACACAAAAACAACTCGCCGAGCAATTGGGCGTTAGTCAACAAGCTGTTTCCAATCGGCTACGAGAGATGGGAAAGATTCAGAAGCCGGTAGATGGGTACCACATGAGTTGAACGACAGGTAAACGGAAAAGCGCAAAAACACGTGTGACATTTTGCTCGCTCGGTACAAAAGGAAGTCGTTTTTGCATCGTAGAGTTACAGGTGATGCAAAGTAGATTTATTTTGAGAATTTCAAGCGTAAAAAATCATGGGTAGACCCAAGCGCACCATCCACATCGACCGCAGAAAGACAATGCTCTGTGTTTGGTGGGACCAGAGGGGCGTGGTCTATTAGGAGCTGTTAAAACTTGGAGAAACGGTTAATACTAAACGTTACCAACAACAATTGACCGATTTAAACCGTTCGCTGCTTGAAAAAAGGTCAGAATACCGAAACAGACAACACAAAATCATTTTTCTTCATGACAATGCTCCATCACATACGGCAAAACCAGTACGCGACACGTTGGAGGCACTCAGCTGGGAAGTTCTACCCCATGCGGCTTACTCACCAGACTTGGCTCCTTCCGATTACCACTTGTTTGCATCGATGGGTCACGCACTTGCTGAGCAACGCTTTGGTTCGTACGAAGATGTGAAAAAATGGCTCGATGAATGGTTCACAGCAAAAGGGGAAGATTTTTACTGGCGTGGTATTCACAAATTGCCCGAAAGATGGGAAAAATGTATAACAAGCGATGGAGTATACTTTGAATAAAGCACTTTTTATCATTCTTCCCAATTTAACATGTTTTTTTAGAAAAAAAAAATCCGTATTTCATACTTGTACATCTGGTAAATTGAAGTGAAATGAAATAAACCTCAAGGAATATTGAGTTTTGGTTATACCACTCCTATAAGTCTAAATATATCATAATTATTTTTATTGCATGGGTTTTTTCAAATTATGGTCAAAATCGTCCATCTGTTTACCTGCGCGAAAATGTATATTTGAAATTTAAAACGCAGGACGAAAATGTACGAGGCTGGTTTGAAAAGTCCGTGCAAAAATAAAAACTACTTATGTGTTTGGGGTAAACCTTTTTTATTTTTCGACATAGGCTTATACACTTCGTCCAACGATGTTCTAGTTTGTTGATCCCTTCCGAATAATAGGATTTGTCCAAGTCTGCAAAATATCCATTAGTGTCTGCAATCACCTCCTCGTTTGAATAAAATCTTTGTCCCGCAGCCATTTCTTCAAATTGGGGAACAAATAGTAGTCCGAGGGAGCCAAGTTTGGAGAATAGGGGGGATGTGAAACGAGTTTGAATCCTATTTCCATTAATTTTGCGACCACAACTGTTGAGGTGTGTGCTGGTGCGTTGTCGTGATGGAAAAGGACTTTCTTGTGGGCCAATCGCGGGCGTTTTTCTTGCAGCTCGGTTTTCAAACGGTCCAATAACGATGAATAATATTCACCTTTAATAGTTTTACCTTTTTCCAGATAGTCGATGAGGATTATCCCTTGCGAATCCCAAAAGACAGTCGCCATAACCTTTCCGGCCGAAGGAACAGTCTTCGCCTTTTTTGGTGCAGATTCCCCCTTGGTAACCCATTGTTTAGATTGTTGTTTGGTCTCAGGAGTATAGTAATGTATCCATGTGACGAAACGACGCTTAAAGTCCTCCGGATTCTTCTGGAACAGCTGCAAACCATCCTTGCAACACTTCACACGATTCCGTTTTTGGTCAAGCGTGAGCAATCGCGGCACCCATCTTGCGGATAGCTTTCTCATGTTCAAATGTTTATGCAAAATATTACGTACCCGTTCAGTCGAGATGCCCACAGCACTAGCAATCTCACGCACCTTAACTCTTCTGTCATCCATCACCATATCATGGATTTGATTAATGATTTCTTGAATCGTAACCTCCACAGGCCGTCCAGAACGTTCAGCGTCACTTGTGCCCATATGGCCAGTCCGAAAATTTTGAAACCACTTATAAACTGTTCTAATCGAAGGTGCAGAGTCACCATAATGTTTATCAAGCTTCTCTTTAGTCTCCTGAGGCGTTTTGCCTTTCATAAAGTAATGTTTAATCACCACACGAAATTCTTTTTCGTCCATTTCTTGAAAATCACTCGACTTCCTTGATTCACACGAATGCCATGACCAATATGGCTGAAACTTGGTGTGCGTTCATTCAAGAGATGCTACTAACTAAACATGACCTCGATACGCGCCGGTGGTGCCATCTCTCGGAATTTGCACGGACTTTTCAAACCAGCCTCGTATGTTTTAATTTACGTAAGAAGGGTTTACGGACGAAACTGTAATTTCCGAAGTAGAATACTCTCTGAATTCAATATTGATGTAAAATACCTGTATCAGGTTTACATGTTACTATTCTTCCTTCGTAAATTGAAAATTTATTTTAAATTTTAAAATTTATTTTTCCATAACATATTACACCTATGCACTTAATAATTAAATGTTATTATTACGTGTTTACTATAAATGCAAGATTTAGATGTTTACTTCATTTAAAACGTGGTAACTACTTATTATAACAACAAAGTGTGAAAATGCATAAATCTGTATTGCTCAAGGTAATCATAAATACATAATAATTATTTCTAATTAATAATAAAAAAATATGTTTTTTCCACAATCGTAAAAAAATAACGTTAATGGATTACTGTCAGTATCCAAAGTGAAACTCTTTTTTATTGACAATCTTTTCTTTATGTTACTTACAACGACAACGTGCATGAAATATCTTGAGCCCTAGTGCAATGTTCTAAAATTTTCTCATTGTTGTTATTAGTGTTCCGTACGGAACACTTAGAAGATCACTTCGGTGTCCGTCGGTCTGTCTGTCACACCCGATTTTCTCCGAAACTATTGGACATAGAAAGTTGAAATTTGCCACTAATATAGGAATTGATGGCTTCATGAGAGCCATGTAGTTTTGAAAGTTAAATTTTGACTTAAGAAGTTAGTTTTTGGGGGTGAAATCGGAAGTGAAAATTTTTTTTTTACCAGGTTATCGAGTGGAGTGTTAAATGAAAGCTTAGTATATAATGTAATACTGCCCTGTCCCCCCCTTAAATAATTTATCTGGTATATAAAAACAAACAAATACAGTGAAGTCTGCTTATAACGAACCCGTTTATAGCGAATTTCCGGTTAAAACGAACTATTTTATAATGCACGAAAAAACTTCCACAAGACCAATGCAAATTTTTATCGGTTATAACGAACTTCCGGATAAAGCAACCCAAATCTGGATGTTTTGTGTCCATTTATAACGAACTTGCCACTCCCTGTGCTCGATGTCGCGCAACTTGATCTAGCGAATTCACCGAAACTCGCTGGGAACCCCTATTCTACTTGTTTCTGCCGCGTCGTTAGTTCGAGCAGTATTATTTTCAATTCACTTATTGTTTTATGCGGTTCTAATGCATATTTGATTAAAGTGAATGTTTAAGTTTTTATTTTAAAATGAGTACACAAAAACGTACACTACCTGTATAAATATTTATTTCGTAACTGCTTTATGCAGCCCAAAATGTAGAAGTTAAATAGTCCTTTATTTTTGAAATAGACTGGACAACCTACGTATTTAAAATCTCACAGTTTGGAATTTTATTTGAAATCTTGATATTATTATTAATTAAATCCCGCACACGTCGTTTAGGAACAATCAAAGATTTCCATGTTCCGTAGCGGTCCAAATCGAACATATTGCCTCCTTCATTTTCATGAAGTATGCCTGACGATCCCCGAAAGCAATACCAAGTTTAGGACCCGAAATTTGTTAATTTCAGGAATTTTGCAGGTCTAGGCAGTCCTTTAATTAAGTTAATTTCAAGAACTTGGTTTATGTATTTTTGTCATTTCAAAAACAAATGTACACCAGAAATAGTAATCAACGAAACATCAGAAATAGACGATAAACAGGTGGAAGAAGCTCTAAAAAATTAAAAAACCGAAAATCAGCTGGTAAGGATGAAATACGAAATGAACTATTAAAGTACGGAGGAGTGAAACTGATTAAAGAATTGACAAAGCTCATAAACAAAATAATACAGGGTACGCGAATACCAGAAGAACGGAGAACAAGGATAATGATACCACTTTTTAAAAAAAGAAAATAATTATCGAGGAATTAACTTTTTGTGCACAACTTTAAAATAGACGACAAAAATTTTTATCAATAAAATAACTCCACTTACTGAAAAATCAATTGAGTATAACAGACCAACGTTCTTACGCTTTATAGATTTGGTAAAAGCATTTGATAGAGTAGAGCTGCAAGACGTAGTGACAAGAATATTCCGTTGGATATAATAAAACTAATTGAGAACATTTTCAAAAGAAATAAAATAGAAGCAAGAGTAAATTCGGAGTTAACTTAACCATACCCCTGAAGGGGTAACAACTGGTATTAGACAAGGAGACTCACTAAGTCCCCTACTGTTTAACATTAGATTAGATGAAATAATTAAACAGGTAAAAACAAAAAAAAAGGCTATAAAATGGGCAATAAAGAAATACAAATATTGTGTTACGCCGATGATACTGTCCTAGTCGCTGAGAATGAAGATGACTTACAGAGATTATTACATCAGTTTAATACAACAGCAAAGAAATTTAATATGAAAATATCGGCTGAAAAAACCAAGTCAGTAGTTATCTCCAAAGAACTAATTAGGTGCAAGCTGGGAATCGATAGTCAGATTATAGAGCAGGTGATGACAATTAAATATTTAGGAATTAAATTATCATATAACAACAACATAGAACAAGAAATGAAAAAACAAAGAGTAAAAGTCAATATAGTAGCAGGATGCTTGAATGACACAATTTGGAAAAATAAATACTTGAGAACAGAAGTAAAATCTCGTATATATAAATTTGTAGTTCGACCAGAGATATACAGAGACAAGACCAGAAACAAGCAAAACTCGGAGATACTTATAAACAAGTGAAATGAAAACATTAAGAAGAATTGCAGGAAGAACACTTTGGGTAGAGAAACAAATGACAACATAAGGCACATATGTGAAGTAGAGGATATTAACACGTAGATAAGAAACAAAAAACAAGAATGGAACCAACATATATAAATAGAATAGATTAGTGAAAATAGCTCGAGATAAATAACCGGTGGGCGGAAGGAGTATAGGATGACCACGAAAAAGATGGAACGACGACCTGTACCGACGATACATTAAAGAAAAACAGGCAGGAATGCTGAATAGAAAGAAGAAGAAGATGAAGAAGAAGAAAAAAACAAACGTCGTCTGGTCATTGAGTTTGGTTAAAGAGCTGTGTTTTTTCGACGAAGCTCAATATAATCTAACATCTAAACTGTGTTGGGAATTTGGAATTTGTGGCGCAATGACACTACTTATTATATATCACCACCACACTAAACACTTTATTTTTGCGCTTGACGTGCGTTTCGCTAACCATGTTAGCTTCATCAGGGGTGATATTTGACTCGATTATCGCTGATGAAGCTAACGTGGTTAGCAAAACGCACGACGAGTGCAAAAATAAAGTGTTTGATGTTGTGGTGATATATACTGAGTAGACTAATTTGTAAACTTTAAAAATGTAGCATGTTGGTTTTAATAACATGAACTTTTACAATTAAAATTGAGTTCGTGTGTCTCCGACAGTCCTTTTAGTGAGTTTTTTTATAGCGACAAGTACCCCAAATACTTATAATTAAAACAAACTAAAACACATTGAATAATCTTGACTTATGCATTAGATAAAGCCCGTAACTCCGTGGAGTAGTACTTACTTAGGGTGCAGAAGGTCTCGAGTGCTAATGCTGGCAGGTCGGTATACTTACTTATTAATTTATTTGGCTTAACCACATATATAGGTAGTAGTTGTTTGTAGAAATGCAATAACGTCCGTAGCAGTACTACCGCGTTGTCTAAAAGGTGCCGTGAAATACAAAAATGATTGTTTCGGCACTTGGATAACCGACCGGTATTACGACATCCTCGCCGATATCTGATATAGAAAGAGTAAAATCCCTACTCAGGTGGGAGGTGAACGATAAAGAAAAAACAAAAAAAAAACCATGCTATAGAAATAGTAATGTGTTTGTTTATTGAGCAAATCCATGTACAGAGCATAATTTTCATTTCTTTTAAGATTCATGTATTCCAACCAACGGTAGGTTCGCTAACATTTTCAGTTGATAAACGACTCTGTCCCATTTTATACAAGTTCCTTCAACATAATAAAAAACATATAAAATAAGGTTTTTGGAAAATCGTTTTTATATTTGGGTTTATCGTCGTCAAATCATGCGTGTCTGCTACTAAAAACGCATTTACGAAAAACGTTAAAGCTTACGCACCGTTTTTTATTGCCATATAAAAATGTGGGACAAATCTTTAAATTTTGACCTTTGGGCATTAACATGCATCAAGAGTACCGTCGTACTACTTGTTATTCAAAAGACTAACGACTACGATAAAAATACAGTACTTTTGTCTGCTGCTCACCTGTCTGATATGAATCATAGGAAATTGAATGGAATATTACGTTGTCGATGGCTTTTGATGTTGAATAATATTTTTTTAATAAGAGGGTATTGTTTTGAATTATATTGGGTACATTACTACTTTGAGGGTGTAAAGAATTCATAATGAGAATATAGATTATAGATTCTATAAAAGTTTAAAGGAATATTGCGTCATAATATATTTAGATTTCATTGCTAACTGGCCGTAAATTAAATAAGGCTTTTTAAATCAAAATATCATATATATGTATATAAAAGCAATTATTTAATATATTCTAGGACGCGACGTTTTGATTTGTGAATTAGGTACCCAAATACACTAAATTTGTCACTTCCGTTCAAAACGGAAGTTGATATTTTGGGTGGATGATCAAAAACTGAGATAATTATATGCGAGTTATTTTATTCCTAGTTATAGCGTTTGGCTGCCATGCATATCAAAGTCTAGCATAGCATAGCATATGAATTCTTAACTTCCCACTATATTTAAATGCGTGTAGTTTCGAAACGACTTTGATCAATCATTCAGACTTCAAAAAACGGACTTTTTTTTAAAGATTTTAATATATCCTTTGAAGTACTGAGCAGCAACCTCATTTCGTTACTATTTTTTTATGGTACATAATGATTGTGTCTCGTCATATATTCACATGTACATGAAAATACATTTTTAGGCCCGACCTATGTTCTAGATTATTAAGTTTTTGTAAGTTTTTGTACGTTTTAATTTAGAGAGCTCACGAAAAGTTTATTTTACAGTTAGTCGACTTGCCCGTCAAACTGTATTGGCGCGGTGAGACTCGAACGAAATGGAAAATCGTTTTCTAATTTTGTATAATAATAATACTTGAAGTAGGAGAGGAAATTATAGTTCTTGGGCGATATTGTTTCAAAGGAAGGGGGTAGATACATTTTGGGTAATTTCAATAGTATTATAGTATTCCAGGCTTTTGATTGTGAAAACGAATAAATTTTGTACATTTTTAAATGTAGTATTATATGCTCTTGCCAAATTATTAGTTGATTTCTCCTTAGCTAATTCTGTCTTACCTGAATTATTTGCAAAGAGGTTGTCATCCAAGGAGGCTGCTTCTTCCATTTTCTTTTTATCTTCAGCAATTTTGGTTGATTTTTTTAAAGCTTCCACAACTTGTATATTTTTAAATGTATTGTTACTTGCCCAATTTTTTCTTCTTACTTGACAAAGTTCATTTTCTCTCTTTTTTTCTTGAGCTACACCATCTTGCAAGGCGCCGTTGTCTAAAAAGGCTGCCTTTTCATTTTATTTGTTTTCTCAGTGACTTTAGTTGACTTATCTACAGTTTTTACGACTTGAACATTCTTAAATGTATTATTAGTTGTCAAATTATCAACTGATTTTTGTTTAATTGGCCGTAAAGTTCCTTTTTAGTGTTCCGTACGGAACACTTATAAGATCATTTCGGTGTCTGTCTGTCTGTCTATCTGTCTGTCTGTCTGTCCGTCTGTCACACCCGATTTTCTTCGAAACTATTTGTCATAGAAAGTTGAAATTTGGTAATAATATAGGAATTGATGGCCTCATCAGAGCCATGTAGTTTTGAAAGTTAAATTTTGACTTAAGGGATTATTTTTGGGGGGTGAAATCGGAAGTGAAAAAAAAAAAAATTTTACTAGGTAATCGAGTGTGGTGTCAAATGAAAGCTTCTGAAAACGCGAGTAAGAAATATATATATATATATATATATATATATATATATATATATATATATATATATATATATATATGTATATATATATACATATATATAATGTAATATATATTATTTGTATATATATTCAAAAATATATATAAAAGCATAAAATTTTGAAAAAATTCTGGAATATATGTAGATATATCATGATATTATAATATATCTGGTATAAAAAAAAAACAGCAAGGTCATCAATTTTCAGTAAAGATTGGAAATAAACTTTGTTGAAAACTCATTTGGGGTGTGTTTTGTGAAGTCACTGATCATTTTATATTTCCGTTACAATATTTTTTATTTTAAAAGAAATCAACGTACGGAACACTAATTGCGCAAGTTCAACTTGCACTTGACCGGTTTTTTTATAGGTGGAATTTCTTTTCTCTCATCCAGACTGCTATTTAAAGATACTACCTCTTTTATTTCCGTTTCACCTTTAGTTACTTTATGTGATCTTATATTTTCTAATGCTTTAGTATTTATCTGTGTTAAATTATCAGCTGATTCTTGCTCAATCCACGGCAAATCTTTTTTACTACGTGATAAAGTTACATTTCCTACATATTTTGTCCTGGATGCACTACTTTCAAAAAGGCTGTCTTCCAAAGAGACCTTCTCTTTTCAGTTTCAGCAACTTTTGTTGGATTTTGTTACTTGGTACTTATTACATGATTACTTAATCATGGGGGGTTACTGGGGTGTTAGAGAGGGTTAGTTCAAGAATATGTCACGTTATTCGTCCTTATCAGCATTTTCGGAATCAAGGATCTGAAAAATGTTATTTTATACAGCTGTAGTATCTCTAAAGCTCTATCTGTGTTTAACTTTGTTTCTGAATAATATCTTATCAAAAAGTATCATTTAAAACATCGAATTGTACCGCTTAAATAAAGTTATTTTTTAGTGTGATAAAGTTAAATTTAATATATGTTCCGGAACTGCGTGGTTTTGAGAGAAATACTACGTAAAACACTTTACCGATAAGTTGTAAATCATAGAACTTTAAGGAATATAAGTAAGAAAAACTATCAGAATTGCTTCTAAGCTGACCTGGACTCGTAACGCAACAAATTTAGAAGACCCAAGTAAAAATTTAGACTTTTATAACTGAATGTTACCTGTAGGACTAGTTCAAAATTTTTGTTAGTAATTTCACCCCCTGTCTCTTAGATCCTCAGGATACAATACATTTTTACACTTCTTGAATTTTAACCAATAAATTTAAATTTCTTGAAACGAAGACGGGCTTAGCGTAGTGGTGAAGGTGTCTGCTTTCTACGCCAGCGATCAGAATCTCGTCTCGAAAAATAATAATAAAAAAAGATAAATAAATAATAAAATAAAATAAAATTTACAATGTGACGGTCGCCTCTCCCGAGAAGGTAATGGAAAACCACCCGTAGTATCATGCCTAGTAAAACCATCTCACTTTGGCCGTTCAGAACCGGCATTAAACTGTAGGCCTATTTCTCTGTGAAAATTTTTAAATAGGCACCAATCACAGGAAAAGACGAGAGGGTCGCCTACGTCCGTATCGGATATGGCACCTCAATGAAATTCAAACTTATACAATTAAAATCTACTAAAATATTTTTCTCTTTATGCACATTCTAAGCTGTTTTACAGATAAACAAACTTTAACTATAATTTATTATTATAGTTCTACATATATTTTACATTTTTTGATGAATTTATTCAAAAATAATAAGCAAACAGAAAATGTTCCAGAGTTTGTTCAAAAATTATGCTGCCATAAGTCGAAAAATCACATAACGATGATGGGTTCTTAAGTTATATCTGGAAGCATATATGTTATTTAGATAGATTTGGTATATACTCTTTCTAATAAAAATAGTAATAATGGTTCATGACTTCCCGTAGAATCAGAACTTTTTATTTTTAAATGAATGTCCTATATATTAGAACTATAATTTTGTATGTGGGATAGGCGTTTTAAACATTTTACTAGGTGAGATTTTTCACCAGCAAAATAAATCTTAACACATCTCTTTCTGATGAATTTGAAAGGAAACTCTCTCATAATAAAAAGTCCTGTATATTTTTATTTCATCGATCTCATCGTTATAACTAGTTGCTGTCGCGGGACATTTATAACACTTATTCAGGACTATCAAGATTGACTCTAAAATAGGCGTATATCCTATAATATATCCGCTATCCACAACATATTTTTAACTATAAATATTAAATTGTCTTCATTATTTTAATTGATATGATAAGACAATTTGATTACCTGTGATTAGCTTACCATTAATTTCTGTTTTTATTAAATTATAGTTAGCTAACACCTAAAAATTGTATAGTTTGACGTAACAGCTTGTTACAATAACAATAAAATATAATCGTTATAACAATAAAATGTAAACTTTAGTAAAAAATGTTTTTCTGGGATAAGACAAACTAATATTTATAATAGCAATAGTTACTTTAAAAACTAACTAACGGTTCAGCAATTAACCTCTCTGAATTTAATGATCCACATTATTATTTTAACTATATTGCTGTACTCGTATTTACAAACACGCGCGTTTTAACGGTTGTGCCATTAAATTTTTGCACTTTTTGTTTTCCCTGATACATCAACCGAGAAGAAATTCCAAGTGTTAATTTTATTTCTTTTGCAGATAGTTTTATTATTTTCTTCATATGCAATTTGATAGTCCTTATCATGTCTTACACGACATCGAGGAAAAATAAGACCTAATTTAATTGGGTTTTGTATATCTAATAAAGGTACTTGTGAAAGTGAAGCAAAGGGAAGAATCGGCATGACCAAGACTGCGCTATCGAGTCTGACAAGGGTATGGAAGGATCGGTACATCGAAAAATAAACAAAAAGGTTGTTGGGCAAAACCCGGCTATTTCCGATCGCTATCTATGGATGAGAATCCCGGATCATTAACGCTGCATGTCGCCGAAGAATACTGGCCACCGAAATGACCTGCTACCGAAGGATGATGAGGATCCCACGGACAGCAAGACGAACTAAATATTCCATTCTGAAGGAATTAGGGATCAAAGTAAACGAACGCCAGCTCTAAACCATTCAAAGACAAATGCTTAAATTTTTTGGTCACCTTGTTAGACGGCATCGAGAAGCTCCTTATCCAGGGAAAACAACAACAAAAGGGAGGTCGATTCCCAAACTGCTAAATCGACCAAATCAAGGAATTAAAAGACATGTCGTTTAATGACGTTATGCATACGGCGGAGTACCGTAAGAAATGGAGGAGCGTGGCAACAACGGTTGCATGAGAGGTCACGACGATGTTTGGAATCGAACCGCGATCAGGAAGAAAGGAAGCTGACAGTAGTTAGTAAAATTAAAGAACTGACATTGATTATATGGAGATCTGTTCAATCCATAGGTTATAACGAAAATCCACGCTGCTACTAAAGTTTTTTAAATAAATATGTTCTATTTCTCACTACTGAAATTTCAATAAGTATTGGAAAAAAATCGGAAACTGCACATAACTCTCAGACAGACTCCAAGAACACTAAAATGGACTTAAAATGCGATATATATGAAGCAACCCCTCTCTCCTTCACCCCTACCTCAATAAACCCCTTTATGTATGACTTTAAATAATTGAAAAGATGAAAAAATAACACAATTTTCAGAATTCGTGACTCCAATTACCTTAAAAAAGACGTGTAATAAGATCTATAGGAAGCGACCGTTCTGGCCCTCCACCTCATTAAGATTATATGTTTTATCATCAATAATTGAAAATAATGAAAAAATAAGAACACTTTCAAAATTCTCTACTCCAAGAACGCTGAAAAGGACGAGTAACCCCATAAATTCGAAACAACCTTTCTACCACCCTCCTTCATACCTTATAGCTTTTATATGTTTGACTATAAATAATTATGCTTTAAATTTGTTCATCGTATCAACAAAAGAGAAATTTCATAATTTTATAGAAACTATAAATACTAAATATTACGACACCCACTGCTTTGAGCCCCTTTCCCCGTTAAAATTGAAAGTAACGAAAAAATATTTTTTGTTTTTTTTTTTAAATTTATTTTCGTATCAACAAAAAAATTTCTTAATAAAAAGCAAAATTATATAACTATATATATATATATATATATATATATATATATATATATATATATACATATATGTATATATAAATATATATATATATATATACAGTAATACCCCGCTTTACGCGAGGGATACGTTCCGAAAAAAATCGCGTTAACTGAAATTCGCGTATATCGAGGTTTATGATTAAACATAGTCAAAATTTAATACAAAAAAATACAAATCATTTTAATCAATCACTTTAATTCTAAGAACACTTTATGCAATACATACTCTTATTTTTTACGGAAAAATACATCTATTTTATCTTTTGGGTAACGTTTTGTTTACGTTCTTGTAAAATACGTTCATAACACCCAACACTGTTTTTAATTGTTTGACACACGGTCAAGACACGGTCATCATTATTGTCTATACTCTGCAATATGTCCAAACCTGAATAAATTTTTGAAAGTGCATTTTGTATTTCCCCTGAAGATAAAACTTTCTCTTCTACTTGTTCTTCCTCATCGTAGATAGGATTATTCTGTAACTCGATCAGATCTTCATTGCTAATAGGATCGTCGTGCGTTGCTACAAGTTCTACGAGATCTTCTACCGTGACATCTTCAAGTTCAGACCCCTCAATCATTGCAGCAATGTCTTCAAGCACTTGTCTCTGCATCTGGACAATTCTTCTAGGTGCTTCCACTACATCTGGCCAAAGATTACGCCACACCCCATTCATACAACTCATTTTAACTTCCTTCCAAGCCTCTTCTATGTTGTGAATAGACTTCATAATGTTGTATGACTTCCACCACTCTCGCATAGACTGTCTTCCTTCCCCGTCAGTTTCATGAATTAGTTGGCTAAAAGTGCGGCGATGGTAATAAGCTTTGAAGTTTGCTATTGCTCCCTGGTCCATAGGTTGTAATATTGACGTAGTGTTTGGTGGAAGGAACTTTACGTACACTTTTAAGTCTCTGGGCGTATCAAGTGAGGTTGGATGTCCTGGGGCATTGTCTAAGAGTAATATAACTTTAGGTTCAAGCCCATTTCTGTCACAGTATGATTTGACTGATGGGCAAAAACTATTAGAATACCACTGGCTTGACGTTCTTCCTTAGAAATGAATGTTCGAGATGGCATTTTTTTCCAGTAAAGTGCGGTCTCATCAACATTGAAGATGAGACAAGCAGGAATTTTCTCTCGTCTAACGAAGTCTTGAAACTTGTCTGGAAACTCAGCTGCAGCTTGAATGTCCGCGCTGGCCGCCTCGCCTGTTATGTGGATATTGTGAAGATTAGAACGCTGCTTGAACCGATGGAACCAGCCTCTGCTGGCAGCAAAAGTCGGAGTGGCACTCCCTTCTCCTTCTTTTGTTTTCAGCATCTCATACAAAGATTTTGCTTTTGTGCATATGAGATCTTGACTTAGTGGTGTGTTCTTCTTATTCAAATCTTCGATCCAGACTGACAGTAATTTCTCCATTCTTTCTAAGATAGATGATCTCGAACGAGAAAGTTTTGTTGCACTTATAGGTGTTGAACCTTCGCTGGAGATTTTAATTTTTTCCCGATTTTTATAAATCGTTCTCACAGTCGATTCTGAGAGTCCAAAATCTCTCCCAACAATTGTTGCTTTGCCTCCATTTTCCATTCTTCTTAACACTTTCATCTTCAATTCCAAAGTGACGCTTTTACGCTCTTTTTTCTTTACAGGCGGCATTTTTAACGTAGGGTTAAATTATGTATGTATGTATCTCCAATAAATATTAAAACAAAACTGCCAGCCGACCGAACTAACATTACGGAACAAATGAACACACGAAACGAACGAGGAAATCCCCATAGAACAAAGTCGAAGGACAGGGAATTCCCAATTCTTCAAAGAGAATATTCAGAGAAAGCGGGGATCCCCCCGCGACCATAGAGAAGTTAATGACTACATGAGCGCGAAATTTGAAATTCGCGTTATAGTGAAACCGCGCGTAACGGGGTCGCGCTAAGCGGGGTATTACTGTATATATATATATATATATATATATATATATATATATATATATATATATAAATATATATATATATATATATATATATATATATATATATATATATATATATATCTATATATATATATATATATATATATATATATATATATATATATATATATATATATATATATATATATATATACGAGGCTGGTTTGAAAAGTCCGTGCAAAGTCCGAGAGATGGCACCACCGGCGCGTATCGAGGTCATGTTTAGTTAGTAGCATCTCTTGAATGAACGCATACCAAGTTTCAGCCATATTGGTCTATTTCTTTGTGTTTGGCATTCGTGTGAATCAAGGAAGTCGAGTGATTTTCAAGAAATGGACGAAAAAGAATTTCGTGTGGTGATTAAACATTACTTTATGAAAGGCAAAACGCCTCAGGAGACTAAAGAGAAGCTTGATAAACATTATGGTGACTCTGCACCTTCGATTAGAACAGTTTATAAGTAAGTGGTTTCAAAATTTTCGGACTGGCCATATGGGCACAAGTGACGCTGTGTGTGTGAAATCATTGATCAAATCCATGATATGGTGATGGATGACAGAAGAGTTAAGGTGCGTGAGATTGCTAGTGCTGTGGGCATCTCGACTGAACGGGTACATAATATTTTGCATAAACATTTGGACATGAGAAAGCTATCCGCAAGATGGGTGCCGCGATTGCTCACGCTTGACCAAAAACGGAATCGTGTGAAGTGTTGCAAGGATGGTTTGCAGCTGTTCCAGAAGAATCCGGAGGACTTTAAGTGTCGTTTCATCACTGTGGATGAAATATGGATACATTACTATACTTCTGAGACCAAACAACAATCTAAACAATGGGTTACCAAGGGGGAATCTGCACCAAAAAGGGCGAAGACCGTTCCTTCGGCCGGAAAGGTTATGGCGACTGTCTTTTGGGATTCACAAGGGATAATCCTCATCGACTATCTGGAAAAGGGTAAAACTATTACAGGTGAATATTATTCATCGTTATTGGACCGTTTGAAAACCGAGCTGCAAGAAAAACGCCCGCGATTGGCCCACAAGAAAGTCCTTTTCCATCACGATAACGCACCAGCACACACCTCAGCAGTTGTGGTCGCAAAATTAATGGAAATAGGATTCCAACTCGTTTCACATCCCCCCTATTCTCCAGACTTGGCTCCCTCGGACTACTATTTGTTCTCCAATTTGAAGAAATGGCTGGCGGGACAAAGATTTTATTCAAACGAGGAGGTGATTGCAGACACTAATGGATATTTTGCAGACTTGGACAAATCCTATTATTCGGAAGGGATCAACAAACTAGAACATCGGTGGACGAAGTGTATAAGCCTAAAAGGAGACTATGTCGAAAAATAAAAAAGGTGTACCCCAAACACATAAGTAGTTTTTATTTTTGCACGGACTTTTCAAACCAGCCTCGTAATTAGGCTACAAATTTGTTCATGTCGACCAAAAACCAGAAAAAAAATTACCATAATATACAATCTAATTATATCAAATTTGTCAACCACGACCATTTGTAACTCCTTCCCTGAATATAGTTTAAAAACTATAGTTTTCATTCCCTAAATGCGTACTAAATTTGAAACGGATATCTTATTTCGTTTGAGAGTTATTTAAATGGAAAGCCAATCAAATCAACAAATATTGAAAACTAGATTTTTTGAAATCTAGGGATCTGAAACATGAAGAAATGCGAAAATATCTGAGGATGTTTTTTCCACGAATACAGTAATCAATAAGAGGAATATTTACGGCCTCTTCCGGCGATTGTGTTTGCAGATAACTTATGTTTAAAATAAGAAAATAAAAATAATATTAATGAAATTCCATAAAACATATTAGCCCTTGTCCCCTCACCTCTTTCTATTTACAGTATTATTATTGAAGAGCTTCTATGTAATACATATATCAGAATTCAAACTGAACCTCATTTTTTGCCGAACTTACCCCGCCAAAAAATAGATCGACAAATATGTACGTAGACAGATTGATGAAAATAATGTTATGATCTGAAGCTCTAGAAACTTTAAGAGATATTAAAATTTCTAAATTTTTTACTATAAATGTCGGCAAGAGAACTAGAAGAGGGGAAAAGGCCATGTGATTTTTATTCGTTCTCAGCTTTGCCTGCATGTGCCCGCAGCTTTTATCCTTGTTCACGTCAAAATAATGAGTGCTTTTCTTATTATATACTGGTATCATGAGACGACCGAAAAATCATTAATATCTATTAAATGTGCTTACTAAAACGTAATTAATTATGTGGTCGATAAATACCTGGTAATATGGATATGTATTTTCACATTTAAAAGATAAAACCCAGTTTTTTCATCATCTTTTCATAATTTTGATGCAAAAAATAATTTACTATAGTAGCGCTATTTATCACTATATATGTTCTATCCTCTTCGATATTAGGATTTAATAGATGCTTTAAATAGTTTGTCGTAATGCACACAGCACTGTTTTCTATTTTCCATTTTTAAATATTAAATCCTTGAACCTTTTCTTTACCCAGATATGGTATATATAAATGAGAAGAAACTCCAACTGTTATTTTTATTTTTTCTTTTTAGAAGGGAATTTAATTACATTCTTCCTAGGTAATTTGATAGTTCATAAACCTATATAATAAAATTATACTAGTAATCTGTTATTTATTACTTGGGTACATGTTTAGAACCTACGTTATTAAAAAAAGTTATGTTGTAAGTTAATATTATTTGCCTTAAAAGAATTAACTGCCTTCTAACCAAGTAGCTTAAATTAAAATATCAAAGATATTTCAGTAAATCTATCATAAATCCAGAAATATGACATCTGAAACAACAAAATACGAGGCTGGTTTGAAAAGTCCGTGCAAAGTCCGAGAGATGGCACCACCGGCGCGTATCGAGGTCATGTTTAGAAAGTAGCATCTCTTGAATGAACGCACACCAAGTTTCAGCCATATTGATCTATTTCTTTGTGTTTGGCATTCGTGTGAATCAAGGAAGTCGAGTGATTTTCAAGAAATGGACGAAAAAGAATTTCGTGTGGTGATTAAACATTACTTTATAAAAGGCAAAACGCCTCAGGAGACTAAAGAGAAGCTTGATAAACATTATGGTGACTCTGCACCTTCGATTAGAACAGTTTATAAGTGGTTTCAAAATTTTCGGACTGGCCATATGGGCACAAGTGACGCTGAACGTTCTGGACGGCCTGTGGAGGTTACGACGCCAGAAATCATTGATCAAATCTATGATATGATGATGGATGACAGAAGAGTTAAGGTGCGTGAGATTGCTAGTGCTGTGGGCATCTCGACTGAACGGGTACATAATATTTTGCATAAACATTTGGACATGAGAAAGCTATCCGCAAGATGGGTGCCGCGATTGCTCACGCTTGACCAAAAACGGAATCGTGTGAAGTGTTGCAAGGATGGTTTGCAGCTGTTCCAGGAGAATCCGGAGGACTTTAAGCGTCGTTTCGTCATTGTGGATGAAACATGGATACATTACTTTACTCCTGAGACCAAACAGCAATCTAAACAATGGGTTACCAAGGGGGAATCTGCACCAAAAAAGGCGAAGACCGTTCCTTCGGCCGGAAAGGTTATGGCGACTGTCTTTTGGGATTCGCAAGGGATAATCCTCATCGACTATCTGGAAAAGGGTAAAACTATTACAGGTGAATATTATTCATCGTTATTGGACCGTTTGAAAACCGAGCTGCAAGAAAAACGCCCGCGATTGGCCCACAAGAAAGTCCTTTTCCATCACGACAACGTACCAGCACACACCTCAGCAGTTGTAGTCGCAAAATTAATGGAAATAGAATTCCAACTCGTTTCACATCCCCTCTATTCTCCAGACTTGGCTCCCTCGGACTACTATTTGTTCCCCAATTTGAAGAAATGGCTGGCGGGACAAAGATTTTATTCAAACGAGGAGGTGATTGCAGACACTAATGGATATTTTGCAGACTTGGATAAATCCTATTATTCGGAAGGGATCAACAAACTAGAACATCGTTGGACGAAGTGTATAAGCCTAAAAGGAGACTATGTCGAAAAATAAAAAAGGTTTACCCCAAACACATAAGTAGTTTTTATTTTTGCACGGACTTTTCAAACCAGCCTCGTATTATTAACATTGGTTAAAATTGTCGACGTCTTGCCGAGAGGATGCAGGCGACATGCCGCAAGCGACAAATCGAAATAATGTATTAATATGGAGGTATTCTACGTGACATTTACACGTGTTTAGTGCAATTTTTGAAGCGACTACAGCAATTAATTTTTTTGACGTTACAGGGCGGCTCGTACCAGCTGCTAGGTGGATTTGGCAAAAGTTACAAGCTGTTACAAAAAGGTTCGTTGTAGTAAATAAGTAAATACAGGAGCACTAATTAGCGAATTGAAAAATTGTAACTTTTTATGGAATATTACCCATAGAAACTCCCGAAACGTGAAGAAATGCAAAAATCTCGGAGGGTGATTTTTCTCGAATGCCATAGTAAGAGAAGTAAATATATAATGTTGAAAAAGATAAGAGTTAGCAACAAACCTTACTAAAAGATTATTCTACTGCCTAATTTCTTCACTGGGAATCTAATACTTGAGGATTAAAAATTTATAACGTTATTAAGATTCTTAACCAATAAGTCTATAATTTGCGAAAGATTTCATCAGAACCGTTTTAAGATTAAAAAGATATTGGCGATTAAACTTGGTCAAAATTCTATTTCTCACAGGTAAAGGGTAAGGATATAGTTTTTTCATCGTTTTTTTTGCACAGGTGTGCATGTAATTTTTGCCTTAAGCGCCTCTAAGGTTTCTGTAAAAAGTATATATATTTGTAGATATGTATATAGATATATATATATATATATATATATATATATATATATATATATATATATATATATATATATATATATATATATATGTCTTCTGTCAGTGGTATGTCAATAATTTTGGGCATGGCGCCGGCCACAGGTGGTTT
Source organism: Pachyrhynchus sulphureomaculatus (assembly GCA_019049505.1). NCBI lineage: Eukaryota > Metazoa > Arthropoda > Insecta > Coleoptera > Curculionidae > Pachyrhynchus > Pachyrhynchus sulphureomaculatus. Next base: position 203,712,733 of record CM032456.1, on the reverse strand, counting down.
GTTCGGGTGAATTAGTTAATAATAAAAAATGTTTTCAGTATCCAGGGTTTTAAAAACACATCCCTGTTATAAATTTGATCCTTTTAATTTTGTGTATTAGTGTACTCGTATAGTGTTTATTTTAATAGAATGTTAGTCGTTTCTGTGTTACGAGCTAATAATTCCATTCGTGTTAACTCTACTTTTCACTATTCATGTGAGTGTTTTTCTTTTATTTTATATTACATCTTATACTTCATTGTACTTCTACATTGGTTTATTAAAAATAATAATAATTCGAATAATTTAATTTTTCTGCCCAAGCTTTCTCAATTAGTAGACTGATTCTCCTTTTCAGTTCTTGCCCTGAAGAAGGTCCCAACCTAGGACCGAAATATTGACTGAATGAACTTTTATCACGCCCTTTGCCGAGTTCTCCAAAAAATTGTATGTATATATATATATATATATATATATATATATATATATATATATATATATATATATATATAAAGAACAAGTAATTTACTGAGAATTCAGTCAAAAACAGTGACAAATTCTACGTTTAATTGTTAAGCTTTCAGATATATTCAATCCTTCTTCAGAATATCTAGAAATTATTTACACTCGGTTTTCAAAAATACAACTATAAAAAAGGTAGACTTACAAACGTGAGATTATCCTATGGAAGCTGACATGATTCTAGGAAAATGGACAATGAAATTTTATAAAGAATTACAAAGTAGTAAAATATTTTCCGGTTATATTTTCCCGGGATAACAGAGCACGTGGTTATAATTTTTAGGTTAATAAAGATAAGCATTTGGCAGTTTTATAAGAGTAACAGTGTTGTACAGTTGGTAAATAAGAACTAAAATTGACCTTGAATTACAAAGTTTTAGTGAATTACATATAGTGTGATCTGTAAAAACTTTTAACATATTATTTAATAAAGAACTAAACTAAGATTTTTATGAATTAAAATTATTGTATAATGTCCTAATTTTGTGATAGGGCGCATTGGAAAGTTTAAGGATGTAAGAATAGATGATGCTAAGATCTTCCACATCGCGCCATTGCAGGCATTAATAGCAATCATCTCCAAAAATTTTCTTTCATAATAGTTTTGCTGTTTGTAAACTATTTCCACATTGTCATAGTCTGGACGATTGTCATTGTTAATTGCATGTTCTGCAAGGGAACAAGATTTGATACTCCTTGTACAGTCACTCCTGTGAGAAGTTAACCTTCCCTTTATGCTGCGGGACTTTTGTCCAATGTAACAGGATGTGCAGTCTTTGCTTGGGATTTTGTAGACCACCTTAGAAGTTTGTCTTTTGGTAATGGGTGTTTTAACTCTTATATAAAATAATTTTAATTTTTGTGGGATGGTTCAGGAGAAACGAGTGTTTTCTTGTTTGAAAATTTGAATGAGTTTAGGGATGAGACCATCTATGTGGGGAAGGGTCTTGTGTATAACAGTGTTGTTGAGATCATTAGCTAGGTGTTTTTGATTTGGAGAGTCATACTGGTTTTGAATGTTGATAATATTTAGATTGTGGGGTGCATTGTTAGAAATTAATTTGTTGAGTAAAGAGGAGGGATAAGAGTTCTCGATAAGAACAGTAAATTTGATCTTTCGGAGTGATGTGTCAGCCTGCAAATTTTGTGTTGATAAGGGCTCTAGCCAAACCAATTTTCATTTTCATTGGATGATTGGAGTGATAGTTAAGATATCTATCACGGCTCGTTCGTTTCCTGTACTATCTGGTGATGACGGAATTGTCGGGCCTTCTGATTAGTATTATGTCCAAAAGGCATATATATATATATATATATATATATATATATATATATATATACAGTCCCTGGCCAAATTATTAGACGCACTGCAAGATTTCATGTAAAATATTAATTACCGAGTGATATTGTACCGTTTTATTATTTTAAATTGATTTGTTTTTTATTTTTATATTATCCAATCAATTACGTATTTATTTGACATAAATAAAACAGCATTAATTTAGAAAAGCATAAGTTTTAAAGAAAAGTGAAATTAATGTTAGTAAAAGTCAATATTTAGTTGAGCCACCTTTAGCCGCTATCAAAGCTTTAATTCTGCGCGGCATGCTATCAATGCAAGATTGTACTGTCTCCTGCATTTGAGGATGATGATTCCACACATGAATAATCTTTTCTAGGAGCTGGGTTTTGTTGGTAATCACATCTTTAGCCACTTCTCTTTTCATCAGCTTTCAATGGGGCTATTACCCGGCCAATCCAACAGAGGGATATTTTTTTCTGCCAAAAAAGCTTTAACAGACCGAGCAGTGTGGCAGGGAGCTCCATCTTGCATGAAAGTGAATGGTTCCCCATTTGGAAACCATTCTCTGAGCTGCGGAATCAACCGATTTTGTAATACTTCTTTGTACTGATCTTGCCTCATTATTCCTTTGACGACGTACAGACGTCCGGTGCCCTTGCCGCTGATGACTGACCAAATCATCACTTTGGTGGGATGTTTAACCGTCGGGACGACACAATCAGGATGAAACTTTTCTCCATGAGGACGACGCACATACTGAGCTTTATTCTGCAAAATTTCGAATGTGCTTTCGTCACTGAAGCAGACCTGTCAAAAATAGGAAAAATATATAAACTTCCATGTTTATTTGCTTTATTTTAACTGAAAATGATAATAATGTATCAATTATTGATTAAATTGCTGTATCTTACCGATCTCCAGAAGTCCACATCTTTGTCTTGCCATTGTTTGGCCCACTTCAGGCGCTTTGCTTTCATTGCAGGTGTTAACTTGGGCTTCCTGGCGGGGCGGCAGGCCTTAATTCTTTCAATTTTCTTCGAACAGTGCGCTCAGAAGCATTTACGCTAGCATCCTGGAGTTGTGATTTTATTACCTTTGTGGTAGCAAATCTGTTTTCTACACAAATTTTCTTCAAACATCTCTCTGACCGTGGAGTGAAAATTGGTTTTCTACCGCACCTTTTCTTTCTTTTCGGGCTTAATTCCTTCCCTGACTCAATTTTCTTTTTTATGCGTCGTACACTAGCTTCAGAAACCTCCAATCTTCGTGATATTTCTCGGTTTGTAAATGTTTTCGCAATCACAAGGGCCTTCACTTCAGCTTTTTTACGTGGTGAAAGATCGCCTTTTCTACCCATAATGAAAATAGTCCAATTACTTTTTTAAAACACTGCATACAAAATAAACTAATAACTGAGTAGTATAAAACTGTTAAACAAACAATCACACTCCATAAAGCCACAGAAACACGTCCGTACCTGACTCGATTCCGATCGCGACTGATACAGGTTTGTACTTATTTACGTTCATGTATCACTTTGTCAACATAGTGTTGCCATATGTTAAAAATAAATACAAATATGTAGTCTACAACAATTCTTTTAAATAAAAATCAATAATATTGTAGTTTAAATATACCATTATTGCATAAAAACTCTTAAGAAACATAAAATTACTAAAAAAAATAGAGTGCGTCTAATAATTTGGCCAGGGACTGTATATATATATATATATATATATATATATATATATATATATATATATATATATATATATATATATATATAATGATGTTTATAGGTAACCATAAAGATAAAATTAAAGGTTAATTACCGTTATTGATTAAACGGGTGAATGTTCTTCAAATTGTAATTATTTAGTAATCTGTTTCTGTGCTTAATTGAATTCGTGAATTCATTTATATTCAAATTTACTAGATTGCATTATGCATAACATGCGCACTTCGTGCCGAAGATCGTGACTATGATGCATCAGAGTATTTTAATGTCAAGTTTTTAAAACGACGAGGATGTAAAAGAAAATATAGAATAATTACATGTCTTTTCGGTGACTTATTATTACTTGTCGCTAGGTATAACGAATAATAAAATTTTTTGTACCATGAAAAACAATTTTACAAAGTTACAGTTTAGTTTGTATACTCACTGAATTATCTAAGTTGAGCGACGTTGCGTGTAAATCATAATTTAGACTATAAACTCAACAAGTATATTTTTCAGTTTTAAGAGTTGGGTCTACCTTTACGTGGCAAAATTTAAAATTTATGTTTTTGTGTGATTTCCGTAAAATCTGCCTATATCAATTCGCAGCCTTCTGGGCAATTTAAATCCCAATAACCCTATTTTGCCTGACGTGAAAGGGTATTTTCTGCCTTTTTTTTTATTATAAATAGTCATGACGGGTCTTTTATTATAAACAGGTATTAAATTTATGTTCATAGCAAAGATTGTATTTATATGATAATATCTCCGCTGTATTATTTGTAACAATTTTGAATGTAATGAAAGACTAATATTGTCAAATTTCCACTTTATTTAGTTTCACTGAAACTGTATGACGCGTTTCGCTATACTATAACTTCTTCTAATACAAAAATTTTTGTATCAGAAGAAGCTATAGTATAGCGAAACGTCATACAGTTTCAGTGAAACTAAATAAAGTGGAAATTTGACAGTATTAGTCTTTAATTACATTCGATATGAATTTCCATCAAGTAACAGCCACAACAATTCAAAGTGTAATAATTTTTTCAACTTTCTATTTTTCTTACTGTTATTATCGACGATAACACAGGCCAACAAGAAAATATTTGTAAAAACTTTTTAAACCAATACATCTAAGCGTTATGTATTTTCGGGTGCTGAAACCGTATCTGGTATCAGTTTTTTTTTGTATCACCCATAGTTCTCTTACAATATGACATCGATTAAATGTCAAAATAGAGATCATGGCAGTAAACCAAATCCTCTTCCTGCTTCAAAAACTGAGCAAACTGTTGATCTCTTGTTCTATAATGGTAAATATAGTAGATGTTCCAGATTCCAATAAACGTTTTTCTTTCAGCCTAGAACCAAGCAATTCTGCTTTTGCCTTAGTCAAATCCAAATCTCTCACTAAATCATTTAACTTAGCTTGGGTAAACAACTGTGGTTTTAAATTTTCTAGATAACATTGAAACTCATCATCATCCGGTCAACTTTCATTAAATTCGGGACTAGACTGTAAAACGTCATCAATAGACTGAGGTGGCTCAGGTCCATGTCCTACTGAGTATATACATGTATTACGGTGTTACATTTTGAATATTTTAACTAATACCTGTTTTTCCTTTTAAATGTTTTTATTGTTTACATGTAGACTGTGTGGTGAAAGAGAGAAAACAATTTTTTTTTGAAGAAGGAAGAATGTTGGAAGAGCCTAGTTTATGTTTGTAACCTCAGTGACGGTAAGTTTTTTAATAATTTTTTCTTTTTTAAAGCCTTTTTTAACGACCACCGTGTAGAGTGACTGAAGAAAGATCGAATATACCAGAAGTTTTGTGAATGCCCTAGAAATACTTTATAATCTGGCTGCAACCCTGCGAAACTCACAATCTTTATTTAAATACACAGCCGTGAAATTGTTAACTCTTGTGTATATATATATATATATATATATATATATATATATATATATATATATATATATATATATATATATATAGATATATATATATATACGAGGCTGGTTTGAAAAGTCCGTGCAAAAATAAAAACTACTTATGTGTTTGGGGTAAACCTTTTTTATTTTTCGACATAGTCTCCTTTTAGGCTTATACACTTCGTCCAACGATGTTCTAGTTTGTTGATCCCTTCCGAATAATAGGATTTGTCCAAATCTGCAAAATATCCATTAGTGTCTGCAATCACCTCCTCGTTTGAATGAAATCTTTGTCCCGCCAGCCATTTCTTCAAATTGGGGAACAAATAGTAGTCCGAGGGAGCCAAGTCTGGAGAATAGGGGGGATGTGAAACGAGTTGGAATCCTATTTCCATTAATTTTGCGACCACAACTGCTGAGGTGTGTGCTGGTGCGTTGTCGTGATGGAAAAGGACTTTCTTGTGGGCCAATCGCGGGCGTTTTTCTTGCAGCTCGGTTTTCAAACGGTCCAATAACGATGAATAATATTCACCTGTAATAGTTTTACCCTTTTCCAGATAGTCGATGAGGATTATCCCTTGCGAATCCCAAAAGACAATCGCCATAACCTTTCCGGCCGAAGGAACGGTCCTCGCCTTTTTTGGTGTAGGTCCCCCTTGGTAATCCATTGTTTAGATTGTTGTTTGGTCTCAGGAGTATGGTAATGTATCCATGTTTCATCCACAGTGACGAAACGACGCTTAAAGTCCTCCGGATTCTTCTGGAACAGCTGCAAACCATTCTTGCAACACTTCACACGATTCCGTTTTTGATCAAGCGTGAGCAATCGCGGCACCCATCTTGCGGATAGCTTTCTCATGTCCAAATATTTATGCAAAATATTATGTACCCGTTCAGTCGAGATGCCCACAGCACTAGCAATCTCACGCACCTTAACTCTTCTGTCATCCATCACCATATCATGGATTTGATCAATGATTTCTGGAGTCGTAACCTCCACAGGCCGTCCAGAACGTTCAGCGTCACTTGTGCCCATATGGCTAGTCCGAAAATTTTGAAACCACTTATAAATCGAAGGTGCAGAGTCACCATAATGTTTATCAAGCTTCTCTTTAGTCTCCTGAGGCGTTTTGCCTTTCATAAAGTAATGTTTAATCACCACACGAAATTCTTTTTCGTCCATTTCTTGAAAATCACTCGACTTCCTTGATTCACACGAATGCCAAACACAAAGAAATAGACCAATATGGCTGAAACTTGGTGTGCGTTCATTCAAGAGATGCTACTAACTAAACATGACCTCGATACGCGCCGGTGGTGCCATCTCTCGGACTTTGCACGGACTTTTCAAACAGCCATCGTATATATATATATATATATATATATATATATATATATATATATATATATATATATATATATATATATATATATTTTAGAATTATTCCTAAGCAAAAGGAAAATTCAAAATTTGGTTCACATCAATTTGTTGGGTTTATAATTACTAAGGTTAAAGCTAAAATGCACCATTTTTTGTGAAAACTAATAAAAAATTATATGGGAATTTTAAAATTTTCTTTGAATTCATTTTTCGGTCATAATTTTTAACGAAAAATATGATTTATGCCTTTAACTCAGTTTTTCTTATGCTCAGGGAATATTTTCCAAGACTATAATTTTTATACCTTCTGCCTCTAAGCAGTAAAAGCTTCTTAATATGCAACTTTTTAATTGGAATGTTTATTTAAATTTAATTATCATTTAAATGAGTACTTACCCTTGTTTACGCAAGTTTCAACTGCTCTTCCTTTTGGCAGATAATTTAATCAGTTCAAAGTCAATCGCAAAACACGTCTCACGAGCTCATCATGGGTAACTTTGCCAATAGGCTTAGGCGTTCTTTACGTAACAAAGCTGCTATTTTTTTAATTTTTATATTAATATCAATTGTATACTAAAACTATATATCTTAAAGTACTTAATTTACGTACAGCCAGGGTGCTATTTGCATAATTTCTTTTTAAATTTCTTAGCAACGGAAATATTTCCTTGATTTTTTGAATTTTCCTCAGATGTAAAGTTGAAAGCCGCTGGAGAGTCGTTTTTTTAGGCGCAAACAACAATTTTTTTGGATGGAATAAAACAATTGGAGGAACGCTGGATTACGTATATTTGTGTAGACGGTAGTTATGTAGAAAATATATACTTTTTGAGCTCTTCCATTACTCCTTTACGGCGAGGTAGATAACTTTAAAAACCTCTCCGTGTTTAGATTTAAGGAAGACTTTATTGTCTAATAAGTTAGTTTTCGCTGTCCTTCGTGGAAGCAGCGGGGTTGACCTTAAAAATAACGAGTGCTAATATAGGTAATTTTATACGAAACGACCCACGCCTTCGACAGCACCATTATTATGTTTTATGGCGGTTATGCCGTCCTCACTACGCAATCTACATCAAGTTACGAAGAGTCATTGAAAGAAGTCTAAAAGGGAATAACATATCTAAATTTAAGTAACAAAGAATGAATTTTTAGATGTTGGACGTTTTCAAAAATATTAACTAAAAAATGTCATGTTTTTCAACAAGTAACATGTAGGTTGAAAAATTTTTGTCTAGCTACTTAACATATTTTTTTTTGTTCAAAATTCGACTTTATTCGTCAATATAGTCTCCTTCAAGAGCGATACAATTAGTCCAATGCTTTTCTAACATTTCTATAACTTTTTTGTAGAAGGATTTGTCTTTGCCTTTAAAATAAGCCTGTTTCGACGATAACTTCTTCATTGGAGCCGAATCTCCTTCCCACGAGCATTTTTTGAGGTCTCCGAATAGATAATAGTCGCTGGGGCCAAATTTGGGGAATACAGTGGATGAGGAAGCAATTCAAACTTCAATTCATGCAATTTTGCCATACTAACCATTGACTTGTGACACCGTGCGTTGTCTTGATGAAAGAGCACTTCTTTCTTGTTCATTTGGGGCCGTTTCTTTGCGGTTTCTGCTTTCAAACGCACCAATAACTTTATATAATATTCGCTATTGATGGTTTTTCCCTTCTCAGCATAGTCGATGAGAATTATTCCATGCGCATCCCAAAATACAGAGGCGAAAACCTTCCCAGCCGACTGTTCTGTCTTTGGTCGCTTCGGGCGGCTTTTACCGGCTGCTGTCCACTCAGCTGACTGCCGATTTGATTCCGGTGTGTAGTGGTGGATCCATGTTTCAACCACTGTCACGTCACGTATTGCATGAAAAAAGGTCCTTTTTCATTTTTGTTTTTGGTTCACTGTAAGCAAACGCGGTACCCATTTCGAACAGAGCTTTCTCATGCAAAATATTATTAATACGTTCTTTTGATAGCTTTAGGGTGTCAGCTATCTTACACAATTTCACTTTACGTCATCCAAAACAATTTTGTGGATTTTTTTGATGTTTTCCGGTGTAACCACCTCATTTGGGCGTCCAGAGCGTTAAGCATAATTTGTATCTGTACGATCGCGTTTAAATTCACCATACCTGTAAATGATGAGCGATTTTCCAGGGGCAGAGTCCCCGTAACACTTATCAACCCATTGCTTTGCTTGAACCGTATTTTTTCCCATCAAATAACAATGTTTAATCGACACACGAAATTCGATTTTTTCCATTGTTTTGAAAATATCAAAAGTAGAATCACTAAAACCACTGTAACTTCTAAATTAATCGTCGAAATATCACGAAATTTTGACACGTATGTAGAGTCATTGAATCTGAAAGAAGTCTAAAAGGGAATAACGTTTCCAAATTTAAGTAACAAAGAATGTGTTTTTGGAGGTTGAACATTTTCAAAAATATTAAATAAAAAATATCGTTTTTCAACAGATTTTAAAAAATTTTTAGTACTGAAACTGGGAATTGATATATTCTAAATTTATAGGGGCATACAAATTTTATTATTTTCCTATTTATTTCATTTTATTATTTTGACCATAAAAATATTTATGTGTTTATTCTTAAAGAAGTAAATTGATTGATGCCATAAATTATGAAAATTTACCGCTAATACAGTAATTTCTAAGTAAGGAGGTTAATTTCCCGAAGAAACTGAAACTCAGGACTAAAATTCTTCGGGCTAATGTAATTTTTTTTCAGAGAAGTTTGATTTACGTGGATAATAAGAAATTGCCTTGCACGATCTAGAAAATTTTATTTAATTTGAAATTGTTTAATCGGATTAGGAAAATAAAACGTTACACTGATGGATTGATTTCGATTTACAGTTAGTAAATTGCTTTTTCCTTTTGTGATTTAAAGATTAAGCCAAATGTTTTAAAATTGTTATTGTTGTTTTTAGTTCTGGTAATAATTTACCGTTTACGAACAACGCAAAGTGTCGCACAGCTGCACAGTGCGGCGACTATATGACTGAACACGCAAAAAATTCTAGCTCAGTTATAATAAATATTTAGCGTTATATTTTATCGGGAACTTATAACACATACTATTAATAACGATAAGTATCAGTAATGACAGGATGATGCTTTTGTAAGACCATGTGCTGTATCGCTATCTTGCCTATTACACTCGTCAACACTAGTCATGCCACACGAACTTTGATAGCTAATACTGTTTTAGCTAACTTCCCTCATTATTAAACTGCAGTTGTTTTGTTTCAATTAGCCTCAGTTTTCTTGTGATACGGTAATACTTATAACTAGTACTACGGCAATAAAAGCAAAGGAACGTTCGCGAAGAAATAGTCATAAAATTATTTGTCTGTGATTTCATCAAAATATTGTGATTTATTAACTGCGTTAACATGTTGAGAAAGTGTAGTAACGATCCTAACTCTTTTTGTTGTGTTTGTGGTGAACTGACTTTCAAAAAACAAAGACGAAATTTCACAAAACTAGTCTTGGAGAGTGATCACCAGTATTTTGGTTTCGCTATGGCCCATCAAGACAAATCCTGAGCCCCTCATATTTATTGCATAACGTGTGTGAAGAATTTAAACCGATTGAAAGAAAGGGTCCCGTCATATGCGTCTGCTGTACCCATGATTTGGACCGAACCAAGAGATCACATTTCGGACTGCTATTTTGTATTACTGACGTAAATGGTATAAATTTCAAGAAAAAACACACAGTTATTTACCCTAACTTACCTTTAGCCATGAGACCAGTCCCTCATAGTGAAAATATGCCTATACCAGTTGCATCTGCTTCCGTTGAGATTGACGATACACAATCCTCCACCTCAAGCCAACGTGGTGATGAGGACAATGACTCTGAGTTTGAAGAAATTCTAACCAAGCCACACTTGAAAACTCAAGGAGACCTGAACCATTTGGTTCGCGATTTAAATTTGTCAAAAAAAGCAGTCAGAACTATTAGGATCTCGTTTAAAAGGATGGAATTTGCTACATCATGAAACTAAAATCAGCTATTTTCGAAATCGTGATCAATACTTCATATCATATTTTTCTCAAGGCGGGGACTTGGTGTATTGTAATAATATAAGTGGGATTATGAAGATTTTGGAAATCGATTTTGATTCCTTCCAGTGGCGTTTATTCAGTGATTCTTCTAAAACAAGTCTAAAAGCAGTATTACTGCATAACGGAAATATACTTCCTTCTGTACCTCTGGCCCATGCTACTAATATGAAAGAAACTTATGAAAACATGAAGTTATTTCTTGAAAAAATCAAGTACAGTACATATTCTTTCAAAATCTGTGGCGACTTCAGCTGGGTTATACTAAATTCTGCTGCTTTTTATGTGAATGGGACAGTCGAGACAGAATAAACCACTATCATAAAAAAATATAGCCTACGTGTGCATCCTTAATTCCTGGACAAAAAAATGTGAAGTATTTACCCCTTGTAGAGCCATCTGAAGTACTTCTTCCACCATTGCATATCAAATTAGGCATGATCAAAAATTTTGTAAAGGCAGTGGATCGCAATGGGAGTGGATTTTTGTATCTAAAAGAAAAATTCCCCCAAAATAAGTGATGCAAAGATAAAAGAGGGTATTTTAGTAGGACCTCAAATCAGGGAGTTAATAAAAGATCCGGTATTCGAAGAAAATTTGAGCGATTTAAAAAAACCAGCATGGAAATCTTTTAAGAATGGGTAACCATAAGAGTGTTGGTTAGCGAGTTATTGTTGGCTTATCAAGCATTGGGTTGCAACATGTCACTCAAGATTCATTTTTTAGACCCACACCTTGATTTTTTTCCTCAGAATTTGGGGGCTGTGAGCGATGAGCACCGAGAAAGGTTCCATCAGGACATTTCTAAGATGGAAAAACGTTACCAGGGTAAATGGAACCCAAATATATTGGCAGATTACTGCTGGACAATCAAAAGAGACCAACCAGAATCTAAATTTGCTAGAAAATCTTAGATCGTAACTTCATAATAAAAATTTTTTTATATTTTTGGTTTTAGGAGGTCATTGTTTTTTGAAATATTTTAAATTACTTAAGAAAATAAAATTCTTGGCTAACAGATTTTTTTTTAATGTTTGTTTTTTACTGCCAACCGCTTATTTATTATTATTAATTAAATTTATAATTATTAAAGTAAAAAATATCTTAAAGTCCATGTGGCACGACAAGGTTACAATTTTGTTTACCAGTGTTATGAGCAAAGGCGGCAAAAATGGTTTCAGATGTAATTTTGAGAAGTACTATTAAAAAATAAAACCATATTTTTTTTTAACTTATTTTAGAAACTTGAATAATATATATATATATATATATATATATATATATATATATATATATATATATATATATATATATATATATATATATACGAGGCTGGTTTGAAAAGTCCGTGCAAAAATAAAAACTACTTATGTGTTTGGGGTAAACCTTTTTTATTTTTCGACATAGTCTCTTTTTAGGCTTAAACACTTCGTCCAACGATGTTCTAGTTTGTTGATCACTTCCGAATAATAGGATTTGTCCAAGTCTGCAAAATATCCATTAGTGTCTGCAATCACCTCCTCGTTTGAATAAAATCTTTGTTCCGCCAGCCATTTCTTCAAATTGGGGAACAAATAGTAGTCCGAGGGAGCCAAGTCTGGAGAACAGGGGGGATGTGAAACGAGTTGGAATCCTATTTCCATTAATTTTGCGACCACAACTGCTGAGGTGTGTGCTGGTGCGTTGTCGTGATGGAAAAGGACTTTCTTGTGGGCCAATCGCGGGCGTTTTTCTTGCAGCTCGGTTTTCAAACGGTTCAATAACGATGAATAATATTCACCTGTAATAGTTTTACCCTTTTCCAGATAGTCGATGAGGATTATCCCTTGCGAATCCCAAAAGACAGTCGCCATAACCTTTCCGGCCGAAGGAACGGTCTTCGCCTTTTTTGGTGCAGATTCCCCCTTGGTAACCCATTGTTTAGATTGTTGTTTGCTCTCAGGAGTATAGTAATGTATCCATGTTTCATCCACAGTGACGAAACGACGCTTAAAGTCCTCCGGATTCTTCTGGAACAGCTGCAAACCATCCTTGCAACACTTCACACGATTCCGTTTTTGGTCAAGCGTGAGCAATCGCGGCACCCATCTTGCGGATAGCTTTCTCATGTCCAAATGTTTATGCAAAATATTATGTACCCGTTCAGTCGAGATGCCCACAGCACTAGCAATCTCACGCACCTTAACTCTTCTGTCATCCATCACCATATCATGGATTTGATCAATGATTTCTGGAGTCGTAACCTCCACAGGCCGTCCAGAACGTTCAGCGTCACTTGTGCCCATATGGCTAGTCCGAAAATTTTGAAACCACTTATAAACTGTTCTAATCGAAGGTGCAGAGTCACCATAATGTTTATCAAGCTTCTCTTTAGTCTCCTGAGGCGTTTTGCCTTTCATAAAGTAATGTTTAATCACCACACGAAATTCTTTTTCGTCCATTTCTTGAAAATCACTCGACTTCCTTGATTCACACGAATACCAAACACAAAGAAATAGACCAATATGGCTGAAACTTGGTGTGCGTTCATTCAAGAGATGCTACTAACTAAACATGACCTCGATACGCGCCGGTGGTGCCATCTCTCGGACTTTGCACGGACTTTTCAAACCAGCCTCGTATATATATATATATATATATATATATATATATATATATATATGTATATACATATATATGTATATTAGCTTGGATAGAATTTACTTTTTTTAAAAGTTACCCCGCTGAAATTTTTTTATTTTTTGTTAATAACAACTGGTCCAAAATAGAGCAACATCTATGACTTGAATTCTAACCTCAAATTGATTTAAATATCGAAGAACTTAAGAAAATATAATATTCTACTTAATTATGATATACATATTTTAAAAAATTCTTAAATACCTAAACTTGAAACTAAAAACTCGTAAAACCTACCCTAAAAAGTTTGAAAATGAAGAACGTACGTTACAGACATTAAGTAATTAATTAATTTTTTTACTCGTAAGTTCTTCATTCTCAATCTTTTTAAGTTAAGTTTTACGAGTTTTTAGTTTCAAGTCTAGGTCTATAAGAATTTTTTATAATATTTATAATTCAGACACTTGTTTTTATGTCGTTGAACATTAATTTGAATCTGAACTACCTGAACATAAATCTGAAGTTCCGTTTTTGGGCACAATAATATACTAGTATGTTATAACTGTTGTAACAATTTATGGGTGCGGCAAGTGTCACCAAACTGTCATAGTCGTGTGAAAAACTAAAAAATTAAAAGTTCTTTGAAAGTACCATCTGTTCTATAAAAGTACTCTGTAATATTAGAATAGTTGACAGTGCCAGCTTGAGATTCGGTCATCAATGTATAACATTATTTACTTCATAATCTCATTGATGTTGAATGCATGTACATTGATTGTTTTTTAGGTAAAACTTCGTTACGCGGGCTTTTTAGAAAAAGAGGTTTTTTTTTTCTTGGAATAGGCTTAAAATGGTCTAATTTTGAAAGATTTAAGAGAAAATATTGGGGGGAAGCCGCTTTTGCAATTTTTTTTTTGGTAAATATAAATTGACAATAGAATTCACTGTGTGTAATTTTTTAAGTTATGGAAAAATAACCATATACGGACACCACTACGTGATAGTAGACCAAAAAAAAAAGACCCGTGTCTCCCAGGTTTTCCGAAAGTCATGCACTTTTTTTTTTATGGGCCCCCAAAGATTTGAGGCAATTTTTGCAAAAAACTCATCATATTCTGAGGCTCATACCTTGCAAACCGTTCGGAATTTTAATTTACTTTCTGTGGCAAAGTTGTAGCCCTTGTCATAAGGAACAAAAATTGTGGACATTTAAAGTAAAAAAAACTTCATCTTCAAGATCAAAATAGCAAAAAACTGTAAAAAATTCGATTTTTTTTACCTTTTTTTTCCCTGTTTAGGCCCATAGCTAGCAAACCGTTCAAATGTATGTACTTCCTAGGAATGATTCTTAACACTGTTTAGGTAGCCGCAAAAGTTAAAATTTTCCCGAAAAATCTACTTTTTTTAAAGTTTTTTGCGATTTTGATCTGGAAGATGAAATTTTTTGGATTTTATATATTCACAATTTTTGTTCTTCATGACAAGAGCTACAACTTTGCCTCAGAAAGTAAATCAAAATTCCGAACGGTTTGCAAGATATGAGCCTGAGAATATGATCAGTTTTTTGCAAAAATGACACCGAGGCCCCAAATCTTTGGGGCCTCATAAAAAAAAAAATACATTACTTGGGGCAAAACTGGGAGACACGGGTCTTTTTTTACCCGAGGCTCCCAGTTTTGGCCCAATTCATGTAAACTTTTTTTTATGAGGCCCCAAGGATTTGGGGTCTCGGTGTCATTTTTGCAAAAAACTGATCATATTCTCAGGCTCATATCTTGCAAACCGTTTGGAATTTTGAGTTACTTTCTGAAGCAAAGTTGTAGCTCTTGTCATAAAGAACAAAAAATTGTGGACATATAAAATCCAAAAAATTTCATCTTCCAGATCAAAATCGCAAAAAACTTTAAAAAAGTAGATTTTTCGGGAAAATTTTCACTTTTGCGGCTACCTAAACAGTGTTAAGAATCATTCCTAGGAAGTTCATATATTCTAGAAAGTTGTTTACTAAGATCTTAGCTACATTTTTTCAGTTGATTGTTTCCTTGAATTTTGAACGGTTTGCTAGCTATGGGCCTAAACAGGGAAAAAAAGGTAAAAAAAATCGAATTTTTTACAGTTTTTTGCTATTTTGATCTTGAAGATGAAGTTTTTTTTTACTTTAAATGTTCACAATTTTTGTTCCTTATGACAAGGGCTACAACTTTGCCACAGAAAGTAAATTAAAATTCCGAAAGGTTTGCAAGATATGAGCCTCAGAATATGATGAGTTTTTTGCAAAAATTACACCCAGGCCTCAAATCTTTGGGGGCCCATAAAAAAAAAGTACATGACTTTCGGAAAAACTGGGAGACACGGGTCTTTTTTTTTTTTTGGTCTATTATCACGTGGTGGTGTCCGTATATGGTTATTTTTTTTCGTGTTGCACTGTGTTACTTAATTACCTTTTTTTTTATGGGTCTAGCACAGGTGCTACAGGAAAGTCCCTAAAGCAGTCCAGGAGCAGCATGTGTGCAGAAAAAGCGATTCACGTTGTTCATGAATTGCTGTAAATTGTACTCGGTAGGAAACACAGCGCTGGGCAAATTATTTCAAAGGGATGATGTTCTCCATATAAAAGACTGCTTGAAAAGCGTTGTACGCGGAGTAACAAGCTGAATCTCATACGGATATGAAGTATTAGCGCGACGTGTATTTCTAACATGCACCGCTCTGGGAGGAATTAAGCGGTCTGCATCCTTCGAACACTTTCCATGAAAATACTTGTAGAACAGACTCAAGTTGCCAACCGTTCTTCGATGTTCCAGCGAATCAAGGCCGCCGGTCAGTTCCGGGTCTCCAGTCAGACGAACAGCTCTTCTCTGAACAGAATCCAACAAATGCAGTGTGTGTTTGGGTGCAGAGCCCCAAACATGGGAGCAGTATTCCATAGTTGGTCGAATTTGAGCTTTCTAAAGAATTAACAGTTGTTGTGGAGTGTCAAGCTTTCTGGTTCGAAATAATATTACCAACTTTTGAGAAGCTCTCCTTGCTATGCCTGCCACATCTTCATGCCAGGACATATTTGCTCCCAAACTAACGCCCAACAAATTAAGTGACGCTACTTTGTTAACTATCACTAAATAATGTAGTATTCAGTGATAGTTAACAAAGTAATTAAGTAATTTTATTGTTAAAATGTACTCTCACAAAGTAACGGACCAATCAATCAACCCTTTAAATAAAAAATAACCTATATCACTGACAACTGTTGATAACCACTGATCGATACTCTCAGTTGTTTTCGGAATAATAGGCTCAGTTTACACTAATGATGGAAACGTAGAGATTAGCCTAATCTTTTCAAAAAATTATTAAATTTTTTTCAGGTATAATCTAATCTTATCATAAAATTGTTTATTGTCATTTTTTTTTGGAAAATTTCGGTACACGGGCTTTTCAGAAAAAGGAAGTTTTTTTTTAAATAGGTCTAAAATGGCCTAAATTTGAAAAATTTACGAGAAAAAATCGGGAAGTAACCGTTTTTGTTAACCTGAATTAATCGAAACTTACCTGAATTAAATAATAAGCATTTACAAAATAAATTAAATAATGAAAAAAAAAAATGTCCTACCTTAAAGTGAAAAAAAGATATACGTGCTATATTAGTGACTGGAGACCAAGGTTAGTTCAGGCTGGCAAGAACAGCCTTACCTCAATTTTTTCTTCTCAATCTTTCGAAATTAAACCATTTTAGGCCTATTTCAAAAAAACCCTTGTGATTTGTTCTTTTCATGTTGTTTTTCGCAAAGAAAATTTCAGTGTAAATGTAGCATAATCATCTAGGCGCATGCGCATAAACGAGGCGAGTTCTCCCGAGCAGTTTCGATCAATGGTTGTTAATAGCATAGTGGACTTTCGTACGCGTACGTATTAATATTTATATGCAAAAACGTGTAAAAACGGCCTCCCCCAGATATCTTCTCGTAAGTCTTTCAAAAATAGACCACTTTCCAAAAAAAAAACTTTTTTTCTGAAAAGCCTGCGTAACGAAGTTTTACCGTCTTCTAAAACGACGACGACGGCCACGTCGCTTAAGAATAGCAAGAATATGACTCTCCTCGGAATGGCCCAACTAAGAGGACCTTCAGTCTTGAAATTTAAAAAACAATTTATCTTTGTGTGGTGGTAATTGTTATCTCAGTTGTTATTTAAAAAATATGAACTATATACCAGAAAAGCATGAGAACAGTAATTAACAGAAAGAAATATTGCAAGGTTAAAAATTTAAAAAAAGGGCAAGGTTAGATGAAGTTACGACATAGCATAGTAAGACTTAATTCAAAGGCCAAAGACCGATATTCCTTTACAAAAAATTATTGCAAATCATGTGGGAACTGTTCATAAGTAATAAAATAACATGTTCAATTAGAGCGGATGTATCTATTATTTCGTTAAGTAAAAAGATATATCGGATTGATCAACGTAAATTTATCATGATGAATTATCGATCATAAAAAAGAGATTACCGTTTCTACGATTAAAATCCTTTCTTTTTGTTACTAAACTAAAAACGGAATACATGCTACTCGGCGTGATTAGCTGCATATTTATATATCTTAGTTGGCAATAGCAGTAAAATTTTTTATTTTTCTAACTGTTACCATTGTGTTATGATTGCCTCTTTACCTACGCGAGCTGACGAGCCCTAAAAGAAGCAAAACATGGTATGTCCAAGTTGTGTGACTAATAGACGACATGTCTGGGGTCTCAATTACACAGGTATAAAAAAATTTTTCTCTCTTTTAAGTGAGACACGTGTTTTCTTAAGTATTTTTTATACGGAACCCAAAAAAATCAAGAAAACACACTTAAAGTTGCCACAAAACTATTAAATTGAAAAAATACATTTTAATAAATAAAAATCATAAAAGAAAATCGGTCATTTGAAGACACTACTCAGTATCTATCACCACTACACCAAACACTTTATTTTTGCACTCGACGCGCGTTTCGCTAACCATGTTAGCTTCATCAGGAGCGATGATTGACTAAAGCTAAACTACAAATCTACCCTATTTATACTTAGGCTAACCCTTGAATTACTCAAGCGGAACTAATGACATAGGCGAGGCCGTCAGTTCCGGTCAAGTAACCAGTAGAGGGGACTATAAGGAATAGGCCCTCTCTCTTTATTTAAACTACTTTTACATTTTATGATTTCCATACTTTCGTATGCGTTCAACAGTCTCCTATCAGACACATTTTTTATTAATCTTAGATTATCTATTGTTACAGTATGATCAGCTTCAAGGGCATGTTCGGCAATGCTAGACTTCAGACAATCTGAGGAATATCTTAGGAAATCCCAAAGATAAGATTCCTAATTGTGAGAAAAGTGGAATTTATGAAATTAGTTGTAATGATTGTGACAAAAAGTATGTTGGGCAAACTAAAAGGTCAATTAAAACACGATTTAAAGAACATTTAGCACACTTAAAATACAGTAGAACAGAAAAGTCTAGCATTGCCGAACATGCCCTTGAAGCTGATCATACTGTAACAATAGATAATCTAAGATTAATAAAAATGTGTCTGATAGGAGACTGTTGAACGCATACGAAAGTATGGAAATCATAAAATGTAAAAGTAGTTTAAATAAAGACAGAGGGCCTATTCCTTATAGTCCCCTCTACTGGTTACTTGACCGGAACTGACGGCCTTGCCTATGTCATTAGTATAAGTATAAATAGGGTAGATTTGTAGTTTAGCTTTAGTCAATCATCGCTCCTGATGAAGCTAACATGGTTAGCGAAACGCGCGTCGAGTGCAAAAATAAAGTGTTTGGTGTAGTGGTGATAGATACTGAGTAGTATCATTGTGCCAAAGATTCCACAATCCCAACTTATTTGAAGACAAATTGAATAGGCCAAAAAAGAAAAGAAAAAGTTATCCCAAATAGAAAATTTCTATTAAAAAAACAAAAAAAAAAAAAAGAAAATTAAAAACAGAATTTTTAAACGAAAGATTTAATTTTCATTTTATGTAAAACAGTTACAATAAATGGTAAATAAGTAAACAAATCACTTACACACTCACATACTGAAATACTCACATGTTAACTCACACATTTACTCACTCGCATATCATCAAACTCTCTCACTCATTCAATCACTTACTTACCAATTAACACACTCACTCGCTCGCTCAGTCACTCACTCACTCACACATTTACTCATTCATATTCCCCCTTATTCAATCAGTCACTCAATTCTATAGTCACTCACTCAGTCACTCGCTCGCTCACTCACTCACTACCTCATTCACCCGCTCACATTCCCCCATATTCACTCAGTCAATCTATCCACAAAATTGACTTCTAAAACTGTCAAGGGATATATATGCCTTAGATTGCATTTGTCAAACTTTTGTTCCTAAATTGTAAACAGATATTTTTTTTCAACACTAAACACTATTCCTCATGGACCGATATCAAATTCGAATTTGAAACTTAAAAAACTACTAGAAATGATAGTTTTGTTCGAAAAAAAATTTTGTTTAGCTGTTGCGTTTATTTACTTAAAAAAGAATTTATCAATCACATAGTACCCTTGTAAGTGTTAAAAGCGAGTTTTTTGTTGAAACTAAACATAAAACTTTATTTTTTGATGTGAAGTCGGGATTAAGAACTTCAAAAAACACTGAAAATAATAGTTTTGTTCATTATTAATAAAAATTAAAAACAATTTTTTTAATTTAGCGGTTGCACATATTTACTTTAAACAGCATTTTGTTACGTAGCGTAGTTAAAGAGACTGTTTTTTTGGATATCTGTGTTATTCTTGGTATTTTTAATGCACAGGGAAAAAATGACGGATAATGTTCGGTCGATACGTCACCAACATTTCTTTGTGTGTATTTTTAAAGAGCGCTAAATATATATTTCGTTTATTGCTTCTAAAATTTTTTATATTCCTTTTAAAAGTTTGCAAGCTTATTTAATTTCTTTTTTGATATAGAGACAATAGAAAATAGGCCTAAAAAGCTTAGATGTTAGTTTAAAATTTAATTTTAAGTAAACTCTCCGTAAAATCAATCAATTCGCAGATGATATCACTCTGATCGCCAACATAGAAGAAGAATTACAAGAAATGCTGATGGAATTAAATAACAAGTCTCGAGCAATATATATATATATATATATATATATATATATATATATATATATATATATATATATATATATATATATATATATATATATAAAACTTCAGGCAACCCAAAGAACAATGGAGGAGAGAATGCTAAATATTAGATCGTATTCCTAACATCGAGATACGAAGAAGATCAAAAGTGATAGATGTAATACAGCGAATATTTATATTAAGGTGGAATTGGGCGGGGCATATCGCAAGGCTGAATGATAACAGATGGATACCCCGTATAGTTGAATGGACGCCTAGAGAATACAAAAGATGCAGAGGTAGACCACAGACAAGATGGACGGACGACATAAAGAGATTAGCAGGACATGATTGGATGCAAAAAGCAAATAAAGCTCATTGAAGACAACTTGGGCAGGGTTACATCCGACTATGGATGGAATAAGGGAGTGGTGATGATGATGAAACTCTACGCCTGTTCTCTCATATTGAGCCACTGAGTAGAGACACGTATATATATATATATATATATATATATATATATATATATATATATATATATATATATATACATATATATCATTTTTAAATTTTACTAGAAATTATGAATTTACACTTAATAGTTTTTTGTACCCTTTTCATATTTTAACAGACTATATTCTATTAGCAGTTCTACATAGAGAAATTGAGGGTTTTGAGACTAATAAATGTAAAATTTTCGTTAATTTCCGAAAATAAATATAGAAATATACAACTAATTTTACTTTAAGTAAGATCTGTCAAGATGCAACATTCTGTCAAAGTCCATATTATTTTACTTCAGTTTACATATGTCATTAAAAAACATATATATTTTGCCCTAGTCCCTTTTGAAACCTCTACGAACAAAGCAGCAGAGCAATTTTTACCTCTTCAAAAATCCAACTATTATTACTTTATCTGTAATAGTTTTCTTCCTAGTAAAAGGGAAACGTCCAAGATTGCTATTTTATACTACCAGAGATGAAAAGCATAGAGGTAGAGATTAATTGCCGTTTATCAATTAACAGTATGTTAGTCATTAATCATTTGTATAATTGAAACGTGGAAAGGACGTTAATTCGCTAATTTCCTGTCCATTACAAAGCGAACTCTGTCTACTTTTGTTGAAAGGTCACGCTTATAAAATATTAAACAATTTTTAATAACCTGTTATACAGATGTAGAAGGTTTATGGCTTTTTGAATCTCAAAAAAGACTGTAATAAGTTGCGCTCTTGCTTTTATATGCTTTATATTACCACAATTTGTTTTAAAAAACTTTTCCATTTTAATTTCTTTGTAGACATTACCAACCTCTTTTAATAAAAATAGTCTAATTAATAAGAGGTGGGAGTCGATGTCTAATACGTAGGCTGAAAAGTTTTTTTTTGATCTGATTCACAAATGTCGCCTTTTTGAAAAAATCCATATGATTTTTGGGAAGTACCAACCTTCAAATAATACGTCTCAAAATTTCATGACATTTCGACGATTAATTTACAAGTTACAGTAGTTTTAGTGACGCTACTTTTTATATTTTCAAAACAATGGAAAACATGTTATTTAAACAAGTTTTTTGAATGGAAAAAATACCGTTCAAGCAAGGCAATGGCTTGATAAGTATTACGGGGACTCCGCCCTTGCAAAATCACTCATCATTTACTGGTATGCTGAAATTAAAGGCGGTCGTACAGGCACAAATGATGCTGAACGCTCTAGACGCCCAAATGAGGTGGTTACACCGGAAAACATAAAAAAATCCACAAAATTGTTTTGGATGATCGTAAAGTGAAATTGCGTGAGATAGCTGACACCCTAAAGATATTAAAAGAAAGTGTGGGTCATATTTTGTATGAACATTTTGGCATGAGAAAACTCTATTCCAAATGAGTACCGCGTTTGCTTACAGTGGACCAAAAACAACAACGTGTTGATGATTCTGAGCGCTGTTTGGACCTGTTCAGGTGCAATAAAAAGGAGTTTTTCATGTGATATGTGACAATGGATGAAACGTGGATCCACCACTACACACCGGAATCAAATCGGTAGTCAGCTGAGTGGACAGCAGCCAGTGAAAGTCGCCCGAAGCGACCAAAGACACTACAGTCGGCTGGGAAGGTTTTGGCCTCTATATTTTGGGATGCGCATGGAATAATTCTCATGGTCTATGCTGAGAAGGGAAAAATCCATCAATAGCGAATATTATATAAAGTTATTATGCGTTTGAAGGCAGAAATCGCAAAGAAAAGGCCCCAAATGAACAAGAAAAAAGTACTCTTTCATCAAGACAATGCACCGTGTTACAAATCAATGGTTACGGTGGGAAAATTGCATGAATTGAAGTTTGAATTACTTCCTCACCCACCATATTTTCCAGATTTGGCCCCCAGCGACTATTATCTATTCGCGGACCTCAAAAAAATGCTCATGGAAAGGAGATTTGGCTCCAATGAAGAAGTTACCGCCGAAACTGAGGCCTAATTTGAAGGCAAAGACAAATCCTTCTACAAGAAAAGTATGGAAATATTAGAAAAGCGTTGGACTGATTGTATCGATCTTGAAGGAGATTATGTTGATGAATAAAGTCGAATTTTGCAAAAAAAAAAGTGTTTTAAGTAGCTAGACTAAAGAATTTGAGCCTACGTGTTAGTGCCAGTCAGATGGCTTTATAACTTAAAATAAAGAGTGAAGCTGAATAAAAAATAGTGCAGATATAAGGAATTTCGAAAATATTAAAGAAAAATGGTTCGCTATATATATATATATATATATATATATATATATATATATATATATATATATATATATATATATATATATATATATATAGTTTGGTAAATTTCTACGAAATAACGGGAAATTTTGTTAAGAAGCATGAGAGTTGGTAAGCGTGATTCTTGTAACGATTGTGTTCAAAGTTTTAAATAGATGCAACGCGCAGTTGTTTGTTGGCAGCTGTCGTAAGTGATCGATGTTACACGTTTCGTAGAAATTGATAAAGCCACTCGGCTACGTATTTTGAAGCCTGGCATTAATCAAATAGTTAACTGATTGCAATAATAAAATAGGTGTCGGAAGTAATTTTCAATTCACAGTCAGTTAGGGGTGACAATATTTTTGGATACGTGTTATTAGCGAGGGGCGCTATTTATCAATATTTTTCTTCAGTTGCTTTTACTATAGAGATATACCAATTTTAATATATATAGCGAGTTTCATAACATTATGTATCATAAAGGATATTATTACCTATATTTTAGAAAATGCTAGCCGTTTATAATAGTATCAATTGCTTATTACAATTCTTAATATGAATTTATGAAGGTAATTCATCTGAATATGGCATAATGTTGTGTTGATTTGATTGGGTCTTACTACTTTAAAACTGACATCAAAACAGATGTAGCTTATCACTTTATTCAATTATATGAGTAAGTAAAATTGACTTACCTTCACAGTGAAAACCGTCTCCTTGATATCCAGGAAAGCAGGTACACGAAAAGCTTCCAAGCGTGTTAGTGCAGTGAGCGAATACATCACAAGGTCGATATTTGCACTCGTTCTCGTCTGAAAATAAATGGAAAATTGATTTAAAAAAAAAGATAAATTCTAAAATAAGTCGGGGTAAAATCTATATTGTTTTTGATTTTTTTTAAGACGAATAAAAGTAAGAAAAAATATTAACCAACACTAATAACAACATAGTTATAAATTTAGAAGGGACATCTCTCGAGATTGTTAAAAATTATGTGTATCTGGGGCAAAAAATTACTACGACGGATCAAATTTCAAGACGAATCAGGTTTGGATGTGCGCATTCGGAAAATTAAGTTATGTATTCAAAGATAAAGCCATCCCAAATAAGTTAAAGGCCAAAGTTTACCACCAGTGTATGCTACCCGTAATTACATATGGCGATGAAACTTGGACATTGATTAAAGCCCATATACGGAAGCTAATTCGGACCCAGAGAGCACACGAAAGACAGATGATCGGGATATAACTTAAAGATAGAAAAATAAACAAGTGGATACCTGAACAAACGAAATTAAAGGATATTATAGAGCACGTAGCAGAAAGAAAGTGGCACTGGGTTGGATATGTAGCGCGTACGACCGATGATTGATAGACCAAGCGAACATTAGAATGGATACCACAAGAACAGAGAAGGAGCATAGGACATCCCAAAACAAGATGGCGGGATGATATACAGAGGGTTGCGGGCATTGGATGGATGACAACAGCTGCAAATAGATTGAAATGGAAATTCAGGCAGAAGATCTACATCTAGCATTGGATAGAACTAGGCTTATAGTGATATAGTGAAAATCTAAATTATGTTCCGGTTTAATCCGATTTTTTTTTGTGGGTCTAGCACACGTGCTGCAAGGAAGTCCCTAACGCGCTGCAGGAGCGACATGTGTGCGGAAAAACCGATTTACGTTGTTCTTGAATCGCTGTAAATTGTATTCGGTGGGAAACACAGTCCTGGGCAAATTATTCCATATAAAAGATTGATTGAAAAGCGTTGTACGAGGAGTAACAAGCTGAACCTCATATGGATGTGAAGTATTAGCGCGACATGTATTTCTAACATGCACCGCTCTGGGAGGAATTAAACGGGCCACATCCTCCGAACACTTTCCATGATCCCCATCCATGATTTCCATGGGAATGGAAGTTGACATTTTTGGATGAAAAAGTAAAGTTAATACAGGAATCTGCTATAGTTGGCTGAAGTATAAAAACGACCAGTTTTGAAAATGTGAATGATTCGAAAGTAGTTGAATTTAGAAGTGTATTATATGGAGAATGTTTAAATTTCTAAGAAGAGTTCATAAAATATTAGTTTCGATTTAGTCTGTTATCTAATTACACTGCCATAAGAATGAAAATGGTTGGAGACAGTGTTGTCGTTTCTTTAAGGACAGGTATTAATACTAAAATTAAAAAAGAAATACTGGGAGTCCGATAAGACTTAATAATTACATATTCTCTTAATCTCTCTCTAGATGGATCTCCCTAGAGGAATTTTTCACGCAACAAAATATAGTTATAGTCATAGAGAGAAGATTAACAATGCAAGGGAATTCTTTTGATATTTTACAGTCGTGAGTAATTTCGATACGGCCTGGCAACACCATATCGTAAAAAAACCACCTTCTATGAACATAATATTTTCAGAAGAACTTGGAAGAGCTTGGTGAATATATAAACGAAAAACATTTGTAAAAAATAAAGTAATTTTGTTATTTTGTCTATCAATGTGTGTTTGTATGTCAAGATGTTTGCTGTAAAGAAATAATTTGGAGTATCCAGAATTCTAAAAGTTTTTGGATAGGGCGAGTTATAGCAGACGTTATTTGTTGATTATATATAATAGAAAGATACGAGGCGTTAGTCTAATGTCGTTGATTGACACTAAATAAATTTATTGTCCAAGCCACAATTACAGTAAATATGTTATGTTGGCTCTGCTCGATTTTCATGCCAAACAGCTTAATAGATCTTTACTAAAATTATTATGATATAAAATATGTTCCCAAATTTCTAGAGTAGTGCTAATTTTTATTCTAAGGCCATTCTAGCCACAAAAGATAGTGAAATGATGGGACTTATTACGAAAATATAGGGAATATATATTTACAACAGCAAAAATAAAAAGTTAATTAACTACCATAGCAAATTACAGTGGGCGATCTGCGAGATATACTCGGTAATAGACGTTTAT
The DNA here is from genome assembly GCA_019049505.1 of Pachyrhynchus sulphureomaculatus. NCBI lineage: Eukaryota > Metazoa > Arthropoda > Insecta > Coleoptera > Curculionidae > Pachyrhynchus > Pachyrhynchus sulphureomaculatus. The sequence continues at coordinate 203,686,288 of CM032456.1, read as the reverse complement.
GTTTCAACTCCTGCTGTTTTAATAAAAAATTTGATTAGAGTCTATTATTATTGAAATCTGCAAGAATAAAACATAAAAGCAGATTGCAGAAGGAGAATTAAACTCATATAATGGAAAATATGTTGTACTTATAGATTCTCTTAGGTATGTTGGTCACGCCTGTAAGTAGGAGGGTAAAGAAATTATAATTGCCTTCGGAGAAGAAAAATCATACGTGATGATTGAAAACATAATTAGATATCAATACTATGATATTCGATTATATTCAGGTGTTCACCGGACATTAAATCCCATTGAAGATTTCGGTATTACACTGAGAAATTGCATACTTCATTTCAATAATAATTTGAATAAACCATTAACATTTGTGAAAAATAACATGGAAAGTATTTGGAATTCTTGTAAAAAAATATGATATTTAGCTTCGAGACTGTATCAAGTAGATAAATTATTACTTCTAAATTATCTCAAATTCAACACACTACTTTCAGTGGTTTTATTCCTTTCTCAATTTTTGGATACCTCGGCGTTTCTTAAAATATGATCCCTGGGGCCCCTAACGAAGTCACTAGAAGCTCTGTAAGACTGTACTAAGAATAAATAAGATTTTTTCTAAAATTTTATAAATACGAGGCTGGTTTGAAAAGTCCGTGCAAAGTCCGAGAGATGGCACCACCGGCGCGTATCGAGGTCATGTTTAGTTAGTAGCATCTCTTGAATGAACGCACACCAAGTTTCAGCCATATTGGTCTATTTATTTGTGTTTGGCATTCGTGTGAATCAAGGAAGTCGAGTGATTTTCAAGAAATGGACGAAAAAGAATTTCGTGTGGTGGTGATTAAACATTACTTTATGAAAGGCAAAACGCCTCAGGAGACTAAAGAGAAGCTTGGTAAACATTATGGTGACTCTGCACCTTCGATTAGAACAGTTTATAAGTGGTTTCAAAATTTTCGGACTGGCCATATGGCACAAGTGACGCTGAACGTTCTGGACGGCCTGTGGAGGTTATGACTCCAGAAATCATTGATCAAATCCATGATATGGTGATCTATGACAGAAGAGTTAAGGTGCGTGAGATTGCTAGTGCTGTGGGCATCTCGACTGAACGGGTACATAATATTTTGCATAAACATTTGGACATGAGAAAGCTATCCGCAAGATGGGTGCCGCGATTGCTCACGCTTGACCAAAAACGGAATCGTGTGTGAAGTGTTGCAAGGATGGTTTGCAGCTATTCCAGAAGAATCCGGAGAACTTTAAGCGTCGTTTCGTCACTGTGGATGAAACATGGATACATTACTATACTCCTGAGACCAAACAACAATCTAAACAATGGGTTACCAAGGGGGAATCTGCACCAAAAAAGGCGAAGACCGTTCCTTCGGCCGGAAAGGTTATGGCGACTGTCTTTTGGGATTCGCAAGGGATAATCCTCATCGACTATCTGGAAAAGGGTAAAACTATTACAGGTGAATATTATTCATCGTTATTGGACCGTTTGAAAACCGAGCTGCAAGAAAAACGCCCGCGATTGGCCCACAAGAAAGTCCTTTTCCATCACGACAACGTACCAGCACACACCTCAGCAGTTGTGGGTCGCAAAATTAATGGAAATAGGATTCCAACTCGTTTCACATCCCCCCTATTCTCCAGACTTGGCTCCCTCGGACTACTATTTGTTCCCCAATTTGAAGAAATGGCTGGCGGGACAAAGATTTTATTCAAACGAGGAGGTGATTGCAGACACTAATGGATATTTTGCAGACTTGGACAAATCCTATTATTCGGAAGGGATCAACAGACTAGAACATCGTTGGACGAAGTGTATAAGCCTAAAAGGAGACTATGTCGAAAAATAAAAAAGGTTTACCCCAAACACATAAGTAGTTTTTATTTTTGCACGGACTTTTCAAACCAGCCTCGTATTTAGATGTTATAATTGTCATTGAATTATCTTGTAACGTACTTTAAAATATCTGATCGCCAAATGCCTGTTTAAATGTTGTTTGACGTTTCGAGATTGAGTACATATATACTGGTTAGCCAAAAAATCGACTCAAACTATTTGGTTTCATTTAACACAGATCCTAGAATTTAGTGTTCATATATTTTTATGTATTTTAGTATCATTTGAAAGACCATTCGATTTTCTTTCTAATGATACCAAATTCTATAACATACCTCATGCTTTTTACTGATTAAAATGATTGAAAGGGGAAACAAGGAGAACAAGGATTGAAAATAAAGGTAAGAGAAAGCAAAAATTAAACAAATTTATTGATAAAAACCACAATCTATATTTTGTATTACCCCCTAGCCCTTCCAGCCGGTTTTTCATGGAGCAAGTAAGCTTTTTCACCGCTGTCTGTAGGATTATTCCCCACGCTTCCGCCATCGCAACGTTTAAGTCGTTGCAGGAGCTGGATTTTTGGCTCGAACCCGTCTTTTGAGCTCACATGTGCTCGATTAGTTTGAAGTAAGGACTCCGCGTAGGTCAGTCTAAAGTGGGTATTCCTACTTCCGTCAGATATGGCCACGTCGATGGAGCAGCATGTGGCCTCTCATTGTCCTGCATTAACACGAAGCTATCGCCAACAAAGTCTACGTAAGGAACGACCTGTTCCTGCAGGATCTCTTCAATGTATCGATGAGCAGTTAATCCACTGCTATGAGTCTCATCAATCACGAAAACCAAATCGGTTTTCGCATCCAATGATCATGACAGAAACTCCTCCGTAGGCGACCATTTCAGTAATGCAGCACTGCACCTAGCACTCCCCAGGCCATGTAGGCATATTTGGGACTCGTCAGAGAATAAAACGGAGCGCCATTGCTCTAAAGCCCAGTCGACATGTTCTCGGGCAAATCTGAGTCGCGCTTGTCGATGGGCTGCTCTCAATTTGGGTCTGTTAGGTGGTCTCTTCGGAGTTAGGTGAGCTTCTTTAAATTTTCTGCTGACTGTCCAATGACTGACAGCCCGACCACGAACTTGTCGAAGCTTCAGATAGACTTCAACACCGGCCAAGTGATGATTTTTTAGACATGTGTTGACACTGAAGCCGTTGTCTCGTTCCGAGGTACACCTTCTTCTTCCTGATCCTGGTCTCCGTGTAAAGGTACCAGTTTCTTGGTAACGTCTGTAGACTCTGGAAACAGCTGACTAGCTTAGGTGCAGTTGTGCAGCGACTATACGATGACTATGCCCTTTTTGCAATAGGATAATGACTTTCGAGCCGTTTCTTCCGGGGTGGTATCCATTTTCCGTTGACGAAATTAGTGAGCAGATACTGCAGAGATATTGACGATTTAAGCTCCGATAAAGGGATATTAGGAAAATGCAGGTTGCATGTGTTTTTATAGGGGTGAATAGCGCACAACGAGTACGTTGCTGAGCGAGCAAAAACGGTTCTATGGAATAAAACTGTTTTAATCAGTAAAACTTTCTGGAAATTCAAATGTTTTTGGTATTATTGGAAAGAGTAGAAAATCAGCATTCTAATGAAAATTGAATTGAAGAATCGGTGTTAAATGAAGCAAAATCGTTTGAGTCGATTTTTTTCTCACCAGTATAGTTGATATAACTTAGGAAACAATTACACAAGACGATTCTTGTAGAATTATTTTGTTACAATTTGAAGTGCAGAAATTATTTAAAAAAATGGCTACAGCTACATTCTCTATCTAACTTAAAATTGTTAAAAACTTTTCTTTTCGATATTATTAACTCGTTTTAAAATTTTTTCTAACATTTTTACATATTACACAGGGGAACAGCTGTTTTGGTGTCGAGGTTTTTTGAGCTGATTCTATATCAATTTGATGTCCTGAATTCAAATAACGTATTCATTTGTACCTAGGAGCTCAAATTTTTAAGATATACAATTTTAGAGAAATATAAGTTACATTATTGTAACTCAAATCCGTAAGTGTAGTAAACAAAAGTAGATACGAAATTTTTATTTTAGTTATACAAAATACAATATTATGTCGTACTTACAAACAAAAAAAAAACATTGAAGAAATGAAATAGTCACTCAACACTTGGAAAGCTTCTTTTCCGTGACATTCTTGAATGTTTTTTTAAACAGTCCCTTTTTAAACTCCAGCAGTAATCTGCCATCATGTGCATGTCCCATCTTCCTTGGTAGCGGTCCTCCATAACTTTAATATCTTGGTGAAATTTTTCACCTTGTTCCTCACTCATGTCTCCTAAATTTTCTGGAAAACGGTCTAAGTGGCTGTGTAAATAGTGTATTTTAATACTCATATTGCACCCTAAGGATTTGAAACTATTAAGCATCTTGTTAACCATTTCAACATAGTTTTTGAGCTTTATGTTTGCCTAGAAAATTTTCTACAACTGCAACAAATGATGTCCAAGCTTCTCGTTCAACTTGATTCATTGAATTTATGAAGGCAGGATCCTTAATTAATTGTCTTATTTGTGGGCCGTCAAATATCCCTGCTTTGAGTTTTTCTGTGCTCAACTGATGCATTTTTACCCCTATATATGCAAAACAAGACCCATTCTTATCAAGAGGCTTTACAAATTGCTTCATTAAGCCCAACTTTATATGTAACGGAGGAAGTATGATTTTTTCTCTTTCAACCAAAGCGTCGTTAATGACATTCTTTTCCCTAACGTCCATGTTTTCTCTCTGAGGCCAATCTTTTCTAACCCAGTGGTGTGTTTTGTCCCTACTATCCCAGAGGCACAAGAAACACGGATATTTCGTGTAACCACTTTGCTGCCCAAGAAGAAAGTTTACCATTTTTAAGTCTACACAAATCATCCATTGATGTTCGTAATACTTTATCTTCTGCAAGACCAAAGCTATGGTATTATATTCTTCTTTCAGTTTCGTTGAGTGAGCTAGTGGTATTGAACCATATTTATTCCCATTATGTAGAAGGACACATTTTAAACTTCGCTTTGAACTGTCAATAAATAGGCGCAAATCATCTGGAATATATTCAGAAAGTCCCATTTCTTTCATGAGTCCCCTAATTTCGTGACAAAATACAAGATTGTCTTCTTGAGAAAAGAATGGTAGCAGATCTTTTTCTCTTGTACGGTAAAAGGTAATTTTGGTTCCTTGTTCCAGTAAATTTTTGTCGTTCAACCTAGAAGCCAGTACTTCAGAAGCTTTTTTCGATAAATTGAGATCCCTGGTGAGATCATTTAATTCATTTTGATTGAAGCGTTGAGGAACTGATGACGTCCTCTCATAGTCACTGTTAGTTTCATTAGCATCAGAACTTTTATTAGCATCAGAAGAGCGATCAGAGGGAAAATATTCGTCATCAGAGATATGTGGTAGCTGATGAAATGTTGGAATCGGTATTTTATCTGAGTGCGGGATAGGGCGTATTGCCGAGTCTAAATTGGGATAAGTCCACTTACTGCGGTTATTTCGATTGATTCCATTAGTATTTACTAAACAGAAATAACAATCATTGAAGTGGTTTTTTGGTTCTCTCCAAACCATTGGTACGCCGAATTTTAGACATTTTCTTTTCCCGGTAGTCCACTGCCGTAAATGCTCTGTACAAGTTTTACATACGAGATGCGGGGCCCACGTTTTGTCCTGATCACCAAGCTTAACTCCAAAGTATCCAAGATACGCTCGCTTTACAAAGTCAGTAATAGTTTGTCTGTTTTGTTGAAACATGTATTCTCCGCATATATAGCAAAACACATCAGGTTGATTTACACAACTTCTTCTTGAACTGGAACCTGAACTCATTTTAATTCTGTTCAATAACACAAAAACACTCTTTTCTTAACATAAAATAACACGCCGAATTCGATCTACTCTCATTAGTAAGAACGCACAAACTGACGAGACTTACCCGAGTTAGGTGATTAAAAGGGTCAGTTCAGGTACCTGATAGGCAATGGTTCCACTATTTATAGATTTACCTGGAATTTACTCAATTACAGACTGACAATAAAACCATTGTACCTACATTAATGAATATATAATAATTTTAGAACTCTCATAAATGAATATACTGAATAAAAACCACATTGGTAGATAAGTTGATGTATCTAAAAAAGTAGAGCTGATAGAGAAAAACGGATTGCATGTATAGATTTAGCGTCCCAAATATAGTTAAAATCAGCTCTAAAATCCCAGGCACCAAAACAAAAATATTTTTTTGTTGCCCTATGTTATTAATTCTACGAAATTCAGACATGACTATTTTACAGTGTTAATTTTTGGACGGTTTCTCGTACAATAATATTAAATAAATATTAAAAATAATAAACTTTCAAAAATGGGTTCATTTCTTTTCTTACTAATTTCTTCTTGATCAGGTAGTATTCTATTTACAGACAATAGACTTCGTTAGAATATTACGATCTAATGAATAGCAATAAGAAATATTTTCTTGAGCAGAGTAGATGCTATCATAGTCACACTTCCCTCCACAAGAAATTTACAACCTTCGCTATATTTTTAATACATTGCAAAGTTATTAAAATATAATACGGAGTCATGAATATTTAGAGACCCGTCAAGTGTGTCATGGGAAAAAAAAAAATTAAAATGACTACAGTAGTCAACTAACTACCAAGAATGCGTCGTACATTAAAAGTGACTGACGGACAGATTCATTCCTTTTTTAATAGACAAACAAAACAAGCAATACCAAGATCATATTCTGCTGTATGAATAAAAGCCAGCATAACCTTTTGTTTTATACTTTAGGATAAATTGCTCAATATATATATATATATATATATATATATATATATATATATATATATATATATATATATATACGAGGCTGGTTTGAAAAGTCCGTGCAAAAATAAAAACTACTTATGTGTTTGGGGTAAACCTTTTTTATTTTTCGACATAGTCTCCTTTTAGGCTTATACACTTCGTCCAACCATGTTCTAGTTTGTTGATCCCTTCCGAATAATAGGATTTGTCCAAGTCTGCAAAATATCCATTAGTGTCTGCAATCACCTCCTCGTTTGAATAAAATCTTTGTCCCGCCAGCCATTTCTTCAAATTGGGGAACAAATAGTAGTCCGAGGGAGCCAAGTCTGGAGAATAGGGGGGATGTGAAACGAGTTGGAATCCTATTTCCATTAATTTTGCGACCACAACTGCTGAGGTGTGTGCTGGTGCGTTGTCGTGATGGAAAAGGACTTTCTTGTGGGCCAATCGTGGGCGTTTTTCTTGCAGCTCGGTTTTCAAACGGTCCAATAACGATGAATAATATTCACCTGTAATAGTTTTACCCTTTTCCAGATAGTCGATGAGGATTATCCCTTGCGAATCCCAAAAGACAGTCGCCATAACCTTTCCGGCCGAAGGAACGGTCTTTGCATTTTTTGGTGCAGATTCCTCCTTGGTAACCCATTGTTTAGATTGTTGTTTGGTCTCAGGAGTATAGTAATGTATCCATGTTTCATCCACAGTGACGAAACGACGCTTAAAGTCCTCCGGATTCTTTTGGAACAGCTGCAAAACATCCTTGCAACACTTCACACGATTCCGTTTTTGGTCAAGCGTGAGCAATCGCGGCACTCATCTTGCGGATAGCTTTCTCATGTCCAAATGTTTATGCAAAATATTATGTACCCGTTCAGTCGAGATGCCCACAGCACTAGCAATCTCACACACCTTAACTCTTCTGTCATCCATCACCATATCATGGATTTGATCAATGATTTCTGGAGTCGTAACCTCCACAGGCCGTCCAAAACGTTCAGCGTCACTTGTGCCCATATGGCCAGTCCGAAAATTTTGAAACTACTTATAAACTGTTCTAATCGAAGGTGCAGAGTCACCATAATGTTTATCAAGCTTCTCTTTAGTCTCCTGAGGCGTTTTGCCTTTCATAAAGTAATGTTTAATCACCACACGAAATTCTTTTTCGTCCATTTCTTGAAAATCACTCGACTTCCTTGATTCACACGAATGTCAAACACAAAGAAATAGACCAATATGGCTGAAACTGGGTGTGCGTTCATTCAAGAGATGCTACTAACTAAACATGACCTCGATACGCGCCGGTGGTGCCATCTCTCGGACTTTGCACGGACTTTTCAAACCAGCCTCGTATATATATATATATATATATATATATATATATATATATATATATATATATATATATATATATATATATATATATATATATATATATATATATATATATATATATATATATATATATATATATATATATATATATATATATATATATATATATATATATATATATATATATATATATATATATATATTTATTTACTTATTTATTTATTTATTTATAATTCAAATACAAAAACAAAGTATTCCAGAATCCTGAAGCCCACAGTAGGTCATACCTGTATGCAAGCTTGGATAAAAACATAACAAAAACTTAATATTAATAATGAAACATCATAAAATTAAATCTAAACTTAAAATTAAAAATATAAAATATAATGAGCAAAATAATTTGAATCAATTAAAAGGAAAGAGGTGTTAAGACTTCTAAAATGCACCAAAATTTCGAAACACAAAGGTTGGAAACGCACCCTTTTTTTTCTAAACATGTCCTATTACCAACTTTCTACAACTCATTTTTTCAGTTTGTTCTTGATAACTCTATTACTCTACTATATTTTTAAGTTCATTCGGAAGTTTATTGAAAAGTTCAGTTGCGATATATACATGACTCTTTTTTCCTACTTCTAGATAAACCCTTCTAAGTGCAATCATTTTATTTCTGGTAATCTTTTTTGAGGTGATGTACTCATCACGCAAATTCGCATAATTATGCATAAGGACCTCTAGTGCATATGTTCGTTTTCTATTTAATAGTTTCTTGTTAACTGTTATTGATCTAGCTTTATTAATAATTTTTACTAGTATTTTCTGAATACGTGCAAGAGATCCCATTGCATTATCATATGCAGAGCCCCACGCCACTATTCCATAGCTTGCGACACCATTAAAAAGGCCATGATATATCCTGAGCAAAGTGTCTCAATCCACGACCTTTACTAGTTTTGCAAAAATATATATCAAATATCTAGTTCTCTTGACAATATTTTCTATATTTTTTTTTCCATTTCATAAATGCATCAATTGTTACTCCTAAATATTTAGTGTCATCAAATCTCTTCAATTCTTGAGTATTTATTGTCAAGAGTACCTCAGGTGGAATTGAATCAATGTAATTAGCAAATGTAATGTATACTGTTTTGGCAACATTCAAAGAAGGTTGATTTGTATTCAACCACAAGTACACTTTGCCCAAAAATGCATATGCTTGTATAATAGTGCCATCAGCATATGAGACTATTCTATCCATTGGCAGAGTCTCAAACAAATCATTAATGTAAATAAGGGAGAGTAAAGGCCCTAAAACAGTATCTTGTGGTACATATGTATATATATATATATATATATATATATATATATATATATATATATATATATACATATATATATATATATATATATATATATATATATATATATATATATATATATATATATATATATATATATATATATATATATATATATATATATATATATATATATATATATATATATATGTATATGTATATGTATATGTATATGTATATGTATGTATATATATATATATATATATATATATATATATATATATATATATATATATATATATATATATATATATATATATATATATATATAAAACGTTTAGAACACTCACTCTTGAGCTTTGAAAAAAAATTCTTCCTTATATGGTATATGGTACTTTAAGAAATTATTTTTTTTTATGGGCCAAGCACATGTGTTGCAGGGAAACTCCTAAAGCCTTACAGGAGCAACACGTGTACGGAAAAATCGATTCACGTTGGTCTTGAATCGCTGTAAATTGTACTCGGCCGGAAACACATTCCTGGGCAAATTATTCCAAAGGGATGATGGTCTCTATATAAATCACTGCTAAAAAAAGGTTGTACGAAGAGTAACAAGCTGAACCGCAAACGGATGTAAAGTATTAGCGCGACATGAATTTCTAGCATGCACTGTTTTGGGAGGAATTAAGGTTGCTAATCAGTTTCGGGTCTCCGATCAGGCGAACACCTCTCTTATGAATAGAGTCCAACCAATGCAGTGTATGTTTGAGAACAGAGCCCCAAACATGGAAGCAGTATTCCATCATTGGTCGAATCTGAGCTTTGTACAGAATTAACAGTTGTTTTGAAGCGTAAAGCTTTCTAGTTCGAAATAATATTCCCAGTTTTTGAGAAGCTCTCTTTACTATGCTTGCAACATGTTCAAGGCATATTTGCTCCCGTATCAACGTCCAGCAATGGAATGTCCCGACATACCATAACTATGTCGGGTTCAGCAACGATTACTTTTTTAGAAAAACTGTCGCCCGGGTTTTTGTAAAATTTGTTTGTTGTTAAATTCTACTTGGTTACTGTCACCCCAAGATAGAAGTCTTTGTTAAGCTGAACGACCTCCTGGAGTCTGCAGATATTTGCATGAGTAACAGATATTCAAGTTGAACGAAGAGATAAGCATACTCTCATCTGCACAGCTGGAGATTGGATTCCTCGTCTTTTGCAGCAGATCGTTAATGTAAATAGGAAAGAGAGTAGGAGACAGTATGGAGCCCTGGGTCACACCGGCGTTGTTAGTGAAGGTGTTAGAAAGAAATCCATCTACTGCCATTCGTAAAGAACGTTCTTTCAGGAAATATGAGAGCCATAAACAGGATTTTTCAGACATACTAGAAGAGTGTAGCTTAGCCAACAATCCAACGTGCCAGACACGGTCGAAAGCATTGGATATTTTACAGGATGCTGATTGATAGCCTTTTTCGTGGCATTCGATATTACTGAAAGCAGTGCGGCTGGTCGGTAGATGTTTGGCAAGGTCTTCTGCCTTTTTTAGGTATCGGCTGAACTGTGGCGCATTTCCAGCAGGAAGGAAATATTCCCTTTCTGTAGGATAGGTCAAAAAGTCTACAGAAAACTGGTGTTTTAAAAATATTAGGACAGTAGTTGTAGATTCACGGCCAAACATGGCACAACTAATGATTTTTGTCGAAACATAAACGTTAACAAACGTCATAGAATTGCAAAGTTCGAAGAGGATAAGAGCATCTTTTGTTTCTTGAGACAAATGTTAATTAGTTAAGTAAATATTTTCTTAGAAAAAAGCTGAAACAAGAGATCATGCCTTTAGTACCGAAAAGAAAATGTAGCTTTTTTCACGTTATACCACGTCTTCAGAATTTCAGTTCGGTAGTGCAGGACAATATACTACAGTTGGTAAAACTGTGTTGCAGCGAAGAAACTTATTTTACTGGTGATTTTTTTTTTCATCCCAGGAAAATGCAAATACCTCTAGCAAAAGCAGTGTAAATTTTCCACATGCATTGGAGTTGTAAATTGTACGCGTGGGGGAATCATAAAAACCAGGTTAACATAATGAAAAATACATGAAGTGTAAATGTTCAGGATGCAATAACAGTGTTTACAAGTAGTGACGTAAGTTTTATTAGAGAATATGGGAAAACTATTATATTATTGATCGATGAATGGCAAGAAACTAAGGCTTTGGTTAATGACACATCATAAGTTTCTTGCTTATAATAAACAGAAATGATTCTCCTGAACTTAGAAAGAGAGAAGATTTTTCATTCAAAATTGGAGCAGATAGTCATGGAAAAGGCTATCAATCAGCATCTTCTAAAATACCTTGAAGGATTCAACATTATTAGCGATCACCAGTATGGCTTTCGTTAAGATAGATCAACAGGAAATCTTCTAAGTTATGTAACACATGTTTGGAAAGTTAACGTTGCAGAACCCGACATAATTATGTCGGGGCACTTCATTCCTCTAACATTGTCACTCAATTCGTTGGGCGTTACAACTGTTAATTCTTTACAAAGCTCCAATTCGACCACCTATGGAATACGGCTCCCATGTTTGGGGCTCCGCTCCCAAACATACATACACTGCACTTGTTGGATTCTATTCAGAGAAGAGCTGTTCGTCTGATTGGAGACCCAGAACTGACAGATGGCCTTGATTCGCTGGAACATCGAAGAACGGTTGGCGACTTGAGCCTATTCTACAAGTATTTTCATGGAAAGTGTTCGAAGGATGTGGCCCGCTTAATTCCTCCCAGAGCGGTGCATGTTAGAAGTACACGTCGCGCTAATACTTCACATCCGTATGAGCTTGTTACTCCTCGTACAACGCTTTTCAAGTAGTCATTTATATGGAGAACATCATGGAATAATTTGCCCAGGACTGTTTTTCCCACCGAGTACAATTTACAGCGATTCAAGAACAACGTGAATCGCTTTCTCCGCACGAGTGTAGCTCATGTGGCGCTTTAGGGACTTCCCTGTAGCACGTGTGCTAGACCCATAAAAAAACGCCGCCTCTGTTGTTGCGTTTCTCCCAGGGATGCTTTTGTTGCCCCTGCTGCCCACTACTTTGGTTGTCTAAAATTTACAATGGGGTACATAGTCTTGTCACATAATTTTTTAGTGTATGCTTCTATTTAGTAGTAAGAATACTCTTACTGGAAAAATATGCTCATAAAAAATACTGCTTTTTATTTTTAATATATTGCATACGCGTAAATCGAGCGTTAAAAATATTTTTACGCTTGAACAGTAGCTTTTACATTAACAACCTATTTAAATCCATACGTGTTATAAGTTGGTTAATACACATCAATATTTAAAATCAGCTCATGTAGTCATATAACATGATTTTCGATTGTAACACTTTTTGAAAGTAAAAACAATAGAATATAGAAACAATGTCGCCTAAACAAGAATAGGTTTACTTGATATATTACTGTTTGTAAAAGAGTAATAATTCTCAGAAAAATCGAATTTAAACGTAGGCGGACGTTTTGTATTGCCGGGCGGTGTTAAGAGATAAATTACGTTGACATCTATTGTACTTCTAATATCTACCTTGCATACATTTCATTTTCGATTTAAGAACAATAAATAAAAAGAGTAAAGAACATTTCCTTATTAAAACTTTCCGAAGAGTACCTATTCAGCATATTCGTAGTCAATAACCACATTATACACGTAACAGGCTTATAACTTGCATGTCACTTCTGTCAAAAATCCATTGTAGAATTCTCGGTATAGAACACGGCGATCTCTAAACTGATAGAAGCCTATTTTGTAGCCATCGTGTCTCGTAACGGCGTTGTTAAAGTAATTTTTTTATCATCATTAAAAGTTCAAAACTAGCCGACATAACTGATTATAGTAAGGCGTTTAGGAATAATGATTTTGATGATGAAATTTACACTGCCAATTGGTTGCAAATGAAGGAGTTTGCGCTTAATCCTTGGAATTTTCTGTATAGTGGTAAATGGTAAAATTCAGTGTCAGTGTAACATAATGGTTTTATAACGGTTATATTTTTACCTGGTTTGTTAAAGGAAGTGTTGTATTCGTGAACTTAGCTGTCGATGCGCCCTGCCCAACAGAAACAAACAAACAATATTTCTCTAATTTTCAGCGTCCCTAGATTACGAACAAGAGAGTTTTCTGTTTTCAATTTGTACTTCAGATGAGGATGGACAGGCGGTAAAAGAAATTTAACGCTAGGCCATTAAAGGTTTTAATACTAGGGAGGGACTGGACCAACTGAACCGTTTTCCTAAAAAGAGGACTTATCTGGTACGCAGATTGATCTAAACAAAAATAGAACGCCCACAGAGAGAAGCAAAGCTCATTGATAGCTGATTCCTTGATTGACGCCATCCTCACGTGAGGCTGAGAGATAGTGAAGAGAAACATAATGCGGAAGACATAAACACTTTCCGGGGTTTTTTCATTTCTTTACATTTTAGGTTTCCTGCTTCTTTTTCTTTTCAGCCTGCTCTCATCCACTTCTGGATTGAGGCCTCTTCCAAATCTTTCCATCTTTTCCTGTTCAGAGCCGTTTTGTTATCTTGCCACCTTCTTTGAGATCGTCTCACACTCCTCTTACTCTTCCTTGGATGTCATACTGTAAGCTTGTGGGCCCGTCTGTCGTTGTTCTCTTTCGCTACGTGGCCAGCCCATCTCCACTTTAGTCGAGTCGCTCTTTTCAGAGCCGTGTTCTTCTTCGGACTTTCTCATTTGGGATTCTATTTCTGAAACTCACTCCAAGCATAGCTGTCTCCATTGCACGCTACTCCACTCGAAGTCTGTTCATCGACTTACGTGTTAGCGATATCTCGTGATCTGAAAATACTGAGTTTACCAAAAGCTGCCCAATCAAGACTCACTATTCGAGAAATTTCTGCGGTTTGGTTCTTCTAGTAGTATTTTTGTCCGAGGTATATATATTCGGATATGTTCTCTATTGACCGATTTTCGATGGTAACCGTTATTTGCTCTGGGCTTATTATCTTTGCCTTGCTCAGGTTCATTTCCAGTCCGATTCATGACGATGCATGATGCAGTTCTACCAACGTAGTTGCTATGGGTGTAGTACCGATTGGAATGATATCGTTCGCAAATCGTAGATGATAGAAATTTCGGATAGTTGTAGCTTCTACTTGATGGAAATTCATTATAAATATATAATAAAAGACTGTTTTTAGTCGATTTCCACTGGTTTATTTATAACTGTAGGTAGATCCGAAGAAGCTGCATCGACAGCGAAACGCGTCATCACAATTATAAATAAACCACTGGAAATCTAAGGTCTTAAAATCATCCTTCAGTGGCAGTATGAACAGTTTTGGCGAGAGTTCTTGATGTACTCCTCTTTTAACGGTATTTTTGGGGTCGTCATTTACTAGTATTTGGATGTTCACAGATACGGAGAAACTTGTGGTGGGTGCTGTGTACTTGCCGCCACCCATTAAAGTGGATGCTGTTCAGGCTCACTGCTGTCCGATAGAGGAGATCATTCAAGAGTATACCAGCGATAATGTATGTGTCCTAGGTGACTATAACTTGCCTCATGTAGAATGGACTAGTGACAGTTTTGGAAGTTCAGCCATTGGCCATGGTGGGGACGTTGTGAGGCTACTTAGTGACTGTTTCTCTTATAATCAGTTATTCCAAGTGAACGAAATTAGTAATGCGAATGGTGTCAAATTAGATCTGGTGGGAACACGACACAGTAGAACATCTGTACGGGTGGCAATGGAGAGTCTGCTGCCCTGCGACCGGCACTATCCTTCCCTTGTGGTTGATGTGCTGCTTAATGACTATCCTGAGCGTTTGCACTATGATTTCAGTTTCTATGACTTTAAGCGCGCGGACTATAATATGTTAAATAATTATTATCATTCAGTGGACTGGGAATATGTCTTGGGTGGTATTGCGGATGTAAATACTGCAAAGTCTGCCTTCGATGAAGTTTTGTATGCTGGTATTAGTCTGTATGTCCCTGTGGGTCGTTCCAAAAATCCGAAGTTCCCGAAGTGGTTTTCTGATGAACTTAAACATCTTATCTTAAAAAAGAAGTTGTGTCACAAAGAATACAAAAAAACCCGTCGGTGGGAAACTTATCAGAAGTTTTCGGAGTTAAGAACCCAATCCAATATCTTAAAGAGCAACTGCTACTTGCAGTATGTTAAAAATATTGAGACAAATTCAAAGCATAACACCAAACAATTTTGGAATTTCATTAACAGTAAAAAGGGGGGCAAGTCCACCCCTACCTTAATAAATCTAGACGAGCTAACAGGGACGGATGGACAGACTATTGTGGAAATTTTTAAGTCTCATTTTCAGGGTGTTTATAGGTCGGATACTGACGGTGGTGAGCCTGGGCTTGAGGATGGTGGGGATAGTGGTGGATCATTCTCCTCTGTTGAGATCTCCCTAGGGGAGGTGTTTGACTATGTGTCTAAACTTGACATAAATAAGGGACCGGGTCCTGATGGTATATCTCCCAGATTTTTAGTTGACTGTGTCTATGCTTTGGCCAAACCGCTCCATATGCTTTTTAAAATGTCCCTAGAGAGCGGTGTTTTTCCTGACCAATGGAAATATAGCTTCATTACTCCAGTATTAAAGTCCGGCGACAAATCAGACGCTAAAAATTATCGACCTATTTCCATTCTAAGTTCTATTCCAAAAGTATTCGAAAAAATTGTTTGCGACAAATTAAAACCATTCATAAAACCTTTTTTGGTTCCGGAACAGCACGGTTTCGTTGGTGGCAGATCGACGGCTACAAACCTAATCTTGTTGGTTCAAAGTACTATTGATGTAATGGAGGCGGGTGGTCAGGTTGACGTGGTTTATACGGATTTCAGCAAGGCCTTCGACACAGTCAACCACGATATCCTGATAGGGAAGTTAAGAGGTTATGGGTTTTGTGGAGCACTACTGAATTGGTTGACCTGCTACCTTACAAACAGAAAACTGTTTGTTAAAGTAAAGGGCTTTGTGTCGAGTGAGGTGTCTGTTGCATCGGGTGTGCCGCAGGGTAGCCACCTGGGCCCGTTGCTGTTTAATATATTTATTAACGACCTACGAAAGGTGATTCTATTTTCAAGGCCCTTGTTTTTTGCAGATGACTTGAAATTGTCTACGGCAATTCATTCTGTTGACGATGCTATGAGACTGCAGGGAGACTTGGATAAGGTGAGTGAGTGGTGCAGGAGAAACAAAATGAAACTAAATATTCAAAAATGTAAGATTATGTAGTTCTTTCGAGTGAAAGTTCCGCTTTTGTATGACTACAGAATTAATAATTGTCTTCTCGAAAGAGTCTCCTCATTGTGTGACTTGGGTATTTATTTGGACACTAAGCTTGATTTTCATATTCATTATGACTTTATTACTAACAAATGTTTTAAACTCCTTGGCTTCGTCTGTAGGAATACTAGGGATTTCCGGACCGTAGATAGCGTGAATATTTTGTACAAGGCCTTGGTGAGATCTTCTTTGGAGTATCTGTCATGTGTGTGGTCGCCATCGTATGCTGTGCATATTGAGGGTGTTGAAAGGGTACAGAGGAAGTATGCTAGATATGTCTCTTGCAAATTTAAGTGGAACATCACTGCCTATGGGGACCAGCTACGAAGACTTCAGCTGCAATCACTTTCAAGACGAAGGAAAGTTGCTGATATATGTTTCTTATTTCGACTTGTAAATGGTCATATAGACTGCTCTGATCTCTCGAGTCTGATAAATTTTCATGTTCCACCAAGATCAACAAGGGACCACGTACTCTTTGCCCCGAGGTACCACAGATGTAACTATGGCCTATCCTCGCCGATCACTAGAATCACTAATGGTGCCAGTGAAGCGGATTTTGATTTTTTTAATCTCTCTTTAAAACGTTTAAAAGAAAAACTGTTGACAGTCCACTGAGTTTTTGAAATGATAATTACTGGTGTTGTTATTGTATTGTATTGTTATAAGTTTACTATATTATTGAAATTTTTCTGTAAATACTATGTATAAAATGGGTCTGCCCGTAGATAAATAAATAATAATAATAATAATACATTTAATAAGAGTCGAATA
Source organism: Pachyrhynchus sulphureomaculatus (assembly GCA_019049505.1). NCBI lineage: Eukaryota > Metazoa > Arthropoda > Insecta > Coleoptera > Curculionidae > Pachyrhynchus > Pachyrhynchus sulphureomaculatus. Next base: position 203,668,798 of record CM032456.1, on the reverse strand, counting down.
TCTGGTGTCTATCTTAGCGTTATTTAGGGCTCTTAAAACAGCCCACATTTCTATAGAGTCAAAGGCTTTCTGCTAGTCTACGAAAGCTAAGTGTAAAGGTATATATTCCGTGGCTTTCTCAATGAGCGTACGTAGTGTCTGTAGGTGGTCCATTGTGTTGAATCTCTTTCGAAATCCAGCCTGCTCCGGAGATTGATATATATATATTGATATAGATCAAGAAAACTATAGTTTCCTACTGCTCTCGGTCTGTTGATACGATAACTTTCAAGCAAAATGAGATATCGATTTAAAATTTGGTATACATATAATATTTGAAATTGGAGAAAAACTTGATGTTTTTGAGCAATATCGCTCTAGGGTAAGGGAGGGAAAGCAGTAAGGATCGTTGAATATTGCAGAGGTTCAAAAGTATTATGACGATTTCTCCTCGTTTTTGGTTCGGGTAACAAATAAATTTTAAGCATAAGTATTTATAATCAAATATATCGGGATCGAAAGGGGATTAGAGGAGCTAGGTTGTATATATCGTGTATCTCATTATTTTCAAGGGTTTGGGATAAACAAATTTGTATCAATGTCCCGCAGTTTTTACAAATAATCCTTCTAACATGTATATTTGACGTCTTAGAGGAGGGTATACCTCATTTGATCCTAGTGGCGACTCGTGGCTCCGTGGCGTAGTATTGGCTTGCTGTGCAGAACGTCTCGGGTTCCAATGCCGGCAGGTCGGTTACTTATTTCTTAATTTATTTAAGTATATTTGGTCTGGCCACGTATATGGCTGGTAATTCGTAGGCTGAAAAGTTTTTGGTCTGACACACAAATGTCGCCTTTTAAAAAATCCATATGATTTTTAGGAAGTACCAACTTTCAAACGATACGTATCAAAATTTCATATCATTTCCACGATTAGTTTACAAGTTACAGTGGTTTGAGTGGGGCTACTTTTGATATTTTCAAAACAATTGAAAAAATTGAATTTCGTGTATTGATTAAACTCATTATTTACAGGTAAGCTAAATTTAAACGGGGTTGTACAGATACAAATGATGCTCAACGCTCTGGACGCCCAAATGAGGTGGTTACATCGGAAAACATCAAAAAAATCCACAAAAATGTTTTGGATGACCGTAAAGTAAAATTGTGTGAGATAGCTGACACCCTAAAGATATCAAAAGAACGTGTTGGTCATAGTTTGCATGAACATTTGGGCATGAGAAAGCTTTGTTCGAAATGGGTACTAGGTTTGCTCACAGTGGAGCGCTGTTTGGTCCTGTTTAAGAGTAATAAAAAGGACTTTTTCATGCGATATGTGACAATGGATAAAACATGGATCCACCACTACATACCGGAATCTAATCGGCAGTCAGCTGAGCGGACAGCCCGGTGAAAGCCACCCGAAGCGACCAAAGAGACAACAGTCGGCTGGGAAGCTTTTGGCCTCTGTATTTTGGGATGCAAATGGAATAATTTTCTTTGACTATGCTGAGAAGGGAAAAACCACCAATAGCGAATATTATATAAAGTTATTGGTGTGTTTGAAGGCAGAAATCGCAAAGAAACGGCCCCAAATGAACAAGAAAAAAGTGCTCTTTCATCAAGATACTGCGTCGTGTCACAAGTCAATGGTTAGGATGGCAAAATTGCATGAATTGAAGTTCGAATTGCCTCCACATTCACCGGATTTGGCCCCCGGCGACTATTATCTATTTGCAGACCTTAAAAAAAGAAAGAGATTTAGCTTCAATGAAGAAGTTATCGCCGAAACTGAGGTCTATTTGGAAGGCAAAGCCAAATCCTTCTACAAGAAAGGTATAGAAATATTAGAAAAGCTGATTGTATCGCTCTTGAAGGCTTGATGAATAAAGTCGAATTTTGTAAAAAAAATATGTTTTAAGTAGCTATACCAAAAACTTTTCATCATGTTAGTTGTCTGTGGCAGCACCACCGCGTTGTCCAAAAGGTACCGTGAAATACAAAAATGTATGTTCCGGCGCTTGGACAGCAACGAAATAAAAAAATTATCATCATCATCCATTCTTTATAGCGTTGTACGCCTTTTGGTCCCTTTTCTCCAGTCCTCTCTATTTTCCCAGTCTCCGTGGCTTAGATTCCTCGCTGACATACTTCTTTCTATTCCTTCTATCCATGTTGTTTTTGGGCGCCCTCTTTTTCTTTTTTCCCGTGGTGACCAGTTTTTGATCAGCTTTGGGAGTCTTTCGTCGCTCATCCTCTCCACGTGACCATATCATTCTAGTTGTTTCCTTTCAATTCCTTGTATTATATCCTCGTCCACTTCCATTATTTCTAGAATCGTTTTGTTTGGAACTTTGTCACGGCGTGATTTTCCTGCCGATCTGCGCCAGTAGTCCATTTCCAATACTCGTAGTTTCCGCTGTGTAGTTTGACTCATTTGCCATGCTTCACTGCCGTAGAGTACTATACTCCTTAGAATAGTGTTATACAAGAGTTTTTTGTTTTTTTTTCGATATATGTTTTCCCCACAGAATCGAGTTTAGACACCCAATGACCTTCTTCCCCTGTACAATACGGTGTTCAATTTCTGGTTCAGTCCGTCCATTGCTTGTAATTTTTGTACCCAGATATGTATATTCTGTGCATGGTCCGATTTGAATGTGGTCTTCTATCTGGAGAACCGATGTTTCCTCCTTTCCTACACACAGGTACTTTGTCTTTTCCTGGTTTACTATCAGGCCCCATGTTTCGTATTCTTAATAAATAAAAAAATAATAATAAAAATAGAAAGCAAGCATCCCCATCAACTTTACACATCTATAAAGGTGGACGTGCCAAGACTAGTTAGACCAGGGGTCGGCAACCTTTTAACTAAGGGGTGCCAGTTTTCATCCATACAACATTTTGCGTGCCGACATAGGTACTTACTACAACTAAAATTAACAAAAATTAACTTAAAATATTGCTTTTAGAAGGTTTAATTACAAAAAAATTTTAACATTTAACAAATAGTTTTATTATACTAGTCCTAGGACAATCTATTGAAGATCAAAATCATTAATGTCCATCCATGAAAAAAGAGATATGTCAAAGCAACTGCTGGAAAAATCCATTAAATCTGGTTTGATTAAAAAAGCGAACATAGGACCATGTTTATCAAAATCCTGACCCCTCTCGATAAACTTCTCTTTTAAATTAGTCATATATTTAAGAATTTCGTCTATTAGTGCACCATCGTCGACACTGGATATATAAGTTTTTAAATTTGGAAAATATTTATATGTGTTTGTAGTAATATCGCTGATAAATAAATCTATTTTTAATTTGAATGATTTCCACGATTCGTATAAATCCAGAACTGTTTTGCCTGAACCTTGTAACTTTAAGTTGAGTTCACTGAAATGGTTTGTAATATCAGTAAGAAACATTAACATACAGATCCAGTTCTTATCTTCTAGTTCAGGATAAGCATCCACCTGATTTTTTTCCAACAAGAACGATTTAATTTCGCCCAGACATTGCACAAATCTAGAGAGCACTTTACCACGGCTGAGCCAGCGCACATTATTGTGCAATGGTATATCTGAATATGCACTTTCTAATTCCTGCAGAAACGCCTTAAATTATCTATGAATTAGTGAAGAACGACCGACAATGTAGTTAACTATTTTAACCATCCTATCCATCACGGATTTTAAACTTCCAGCGGAGATTTTAGCGCACAAACTCTCTTGGTGAATTATGCAATGAAAATTCAAAACTAATCGACCCATGCATTCAATAAGAAGGGAAACAAATCCTTTATGTCTCCTGCTCATAGCAGGAGCGCCATCTGTCGTTACGCAAAAAATTTTATTTAAATCAATGTTCCGCTTTTCAAAATGTTTAATAAATTCTGAAAATATATCCTCTCCTCTTGTAGTTCCCTGCAATGGGAGCAGACAAATCAGCTGTTCATACACACTGCCATCATCGAAGTATCGCGCAACGATTGCCAGACGGGCAATGTCATTAATATCGACACTTTCATCCAATGCTACACTAAATACAAAACTCCGTTTGAAGCGTCTCTCTGCTGTTTTTGGACATTTTGTGTCATTTCGGTAATTCGTCTCTCGATGGTCCGCGCTGATGCCGGTATATCCCTAATCCTGGCCAATATTGTATCCTTATTGGGCAAGTCGTCGAATAAAATCTCGCCAGTACTCAAAAACGTTTGCTTCATAAATTCTCCGTCAGTAACCGGCCTGTCCTTTTGTGCCAACGATTGTGCAATTTTGAAACTGCATTCGGTTACCTGATTTTTTCCTTGGAAAACTTTCTAAAGAATGTTGATTGTTTCTCGTATTGTTTACTTGCTCTTTGTATTGCCTCCCTTTTATCAGCGTTATCTTTAAATGACGATTCATGTTTTATCTGGAAATGTCGTTGAACACTAGATGTCCAGAAAACTACTCTTTCCCGACATAGGACACAAATGGCCCGATCGTTTTGCTGTACAAAACCGTAATCTGTTGTTCATGAAGTTTGAAATGATCGAACGTCTACCTTCTGTAATTTTAATTTTTAAACTTTTCGACGACTATTGACTGGAACGGATGTTACTTCTATACTAAATGATCCAAACGTGTAGCCGCTTGCTATATATAGAAAAGTAATGTTTCCAGAAAATTCCAGTAATTACGTTTATTAAATTTCTTTGAACAAAAATTATTATCTACGACGCTCCCATTGCAATCAAAGTTCCGCCTAGAAGTTAAATCTAACAAGAACTAAAGTTCGGCAATATAAAAAGAGTTGCGGCGCGCGTCGGAACGATTGAAGTCAAGTCAAACAAAAACCGCCTTATAGCGGCTCTTTTGATCTGAATTGAGGACGTTTATTTGTGTTTTTGCCTAGGCTTATATTTTGAGGCTTGCCGTCTTTAATACTTGCCGAAATTAAAGCCAAACTAATGCATTCAGTAAAATTATAAATTACAAAATATATATTTTGTAGTTTTTGGTAATAATACCTAGTGACCTATACAATATATCGTTTTTGTTTGTATCGTTAAAGTAATACTGTCTTCGATTATTTACTTAATTGCGAAACATGTCACAGATTACAGAATTAATGTGTAAACTTTAAATAGGTACGCGTGCCATTCAAAATTGCTTGGCGTGCCAGAGATAGCACGCGCACCATAGGTTGCCGACCCCTGAGTTAGACCCAACTAATTTAATGCTACGAACCTTTTAGTTGTATATATAACTTTCAAGGGTTTTATATTTAGAGTTGTAAGGAACGAAACAATTTATCTTGAAAATGACACACTAGAGGTGATAAGCGCGAGAGCAATGTGTTTTCGTATACGCAAAGGTGAAAAATAGCTACTAGGCAACTTGTACCAACTAGTAATGTCCAAGGGTCTCTACATAACATATCAGCTGACACTATTTATTTAAAAAAATAACTCTTAATTTTAATTTATTTATATACTTTTATCATAAACCAAACTAAAAAAACAAAAAAAAAAAAAACACAAAAGTTATTAAGAACAATGTCATCCCACGCAATTTGTAATTACGTGTGTGTCTACCGTTAAAAAGCCTTGACAGACGAGCTCTAGGTAATAGTTATATTTATTCTTTTTCATTCATTATTGCGCTTACTACTTCTAAACAGTAAATAATAACCATATGGTACTTACCAGGAACTTCACAGCTACATCCTCCATAACCGTCATTACAGTAACACTGATTGTCAAGACACGCACCGTTCTGACATTCCGTGCCGTCTTCTTTTCGACAGTCATCTGCAAAAGAAATTAAACGTCATTAGTTTAACGGTAACTAGCGATAAAGTATATTTAATGTACCCTTGCTTATTGCCCAACAAATGATTCGAGATAATTTATTATTACTATACTATATGCCATAACTACCGATGCAATGATGCGACTATCTGACCGTGAAAGAACTGTTGTTAAATTTAAAAAAATAACTTTAATAATGGTAAGTCAATATACGCAAAATAATTTTGTTACGTATCTCGTTAAAGCAAGTCACCACCTAAGATTTGTGTATTTTTTCACATTTTAGGGCGCTTAGTCTCCATTAATTTCCCTTTCTCTCTGCCTACGATAACCTTGGAACGAACTGAGATGGTGATTTTAAATTTAGTGCACATATGTATAATACTTAAAGTAAAATAGGAATTTTTAGATTCTAGCGAATCTTGGCTGTTTCTGAAACGAAAAATGCAAGAAATGCCAGCAATAATACTCAGAGTCTTAGTAGGATAAGAACCTGAAAAGCAACGAGATGGTCGTCGGTTCGATTCTGACCATCGGTGTTATGTGTATTTGTAGATTATAAAAGGTGTCTCAAAATGACCTGATATTACGCGGCATTTTTTTGTGGCGAACATAAAGTGCTAATATTTGACAACTGGCATCAGGAAGTATTGAGGTTTAGTCATGGAGAATTACACGATCGAGTAACGCATAGAAATTGTGAAAATTCACTACAAAAATGGTAAAAATTTCCGCACATCTTTTGGTCATCATAACGCAACTTCTTGCAACACTGTGGTGTGGTTAATTAAAAAATTTGAGGTTAGTGGTTCAATTCTGACCGCGAAAAGCAGTGACAGTCCTCGTACCGGCCGGTCGAATGAAAACATAGCCGCAGTGAGTGCGAGAGTTGACGAAAGTCTATCTACTTCGATTCGCTATCGTGCTCAGCAATTGAATATTTCAAGATGCTCTGTGCAGCGAATTTTGATGAAAGATCTGAATTTGCATGCTTACAAGATTCAGTTGACCCAAGAACTGCAGCTAGCAGACCATGCGCAGCGCCATACATTCGCCAGCTGGATATTGGAGCATCAACAAATCGATGGTGATTTTTCGAAGAAAATCATCTTCAGCGATAAGGCGCATTTTCAACTTAGCGGCTACGTAAATAAACAAAACTGTCAAATTTGGGGGACCGAAAATCCATAAGTGATTCAACAGCTTCCCAGCATCCACCACGAATCACTGTTTGGTGCTGATTTTGGGTTGGAGGAGTGATTGGGTCGTACTTTTTCGAGAATGCTGCTGGAAATGCGGTTACCGTCAATTGTGTTCATTATCGTGACATGATAACCAACTTTTTATGGAACGAATTGAACGGCATGGACCCGGAAGTCATATTCTTTCAACAAGATGGCGTAACCTACCACACTGCGGGCGAGATAATGCAGTTATTGCAGACGAAGTTTCATGGTCGTGTTATGTCGCACCGTGGCGATGTGAATTGGCCATCAAGATTGTGCGACTTGACGCCATTGGATTTCTTTTTTTGGGGTTTTCTGAAAGGAAAAGTGTATGCCAATGATCCACAGACCATTTCGGAGCCCAAGGAAGAAATTAGACGCACCATTAATGAAATTAGTCCGCAATTATGCCAATATGTTATTGAAAATTTCGTCAAAAAACTGAACGTTTGCAAACAGGGTCGAGACGGCCACTTATCGGATATTGTGTTCCACACATAACCTCCATGTTTGCGTTTTATATTAAAATAAAAACTTTTTAAATAAATAATATGTTTTATTAATAAAAAATGTCAGGTAATTTTGAGACACCCTTTAGAGAGTAATTAAAGTAGGGACACAGTAACGCCCGTAGTAGCACTACCTATTTGTCGTAAAAAGTGTTGTGAAATATAAATGTATATTTCGGCACCTCATTAACGTTGACGATATCAAATATAGTAAAAAGGGTAAAAATTCCTATCGAGGCGGGGAGATAAAAAAAGAACTAAAAATATATATTTTAAATTTAAGAAACCAAGAATGGAGTAGGAAGTAACGCAGCTGTTTAAGTAAACTTTTTCGCATCGCAGAGGAGGTTAGGGTGCGCATGCAGCGTAGTGAGAGTATGATCGTTGTGTTCTGAATTCCCTTCGTTGAGCTTGTCAGTTAATAAGTTGTGTCGGTTTAATTTTTTAATTTAATTAATACTCTTTTCATAAAAATAAGATATACTAAAGACCTGTGAAATATTTCATTATAACTGCGTTCTGGTCTACCTGTTAAAACTTCTTTGCTCGTAAAAATGTTGGTAGGTTGATGGGGGCTTTTAAAAAGTCCCAGCAGTTAAAGTAGATTTCATCTTACTCTTTGCAAATTTTACAACTATAAAATATATTTTTATGACTACTTTTAATTACTAAAATTTCTACGACCAAACAAGGGTTGCTATGGCTATGCCAAAGTAATTTATAGTATGAATATATTTAGTCGCATTTAACAACGTCTAAGTTTCTCAGCATGTACTAAGAGCATTCTCAGATCTTCTAATCGTGAGCGACTGGGTTTTTTTTTTTCATTGTATATTACCGTCCGAAGATACACAGGTGTTTTCTTTTGTTTTAGTTACCTCGTGTAGCTCTTGACTCTTGATCTCTTGCCGTTCCTTTTAATAGAGGATGTTTGAATTTAAAAGAAAATTTTATATAGTATCGGCCTGTTGAAATAAGATGCTATAAAAGTTTAAAGACCTCGTTTTGGACAGAATGCTACCTATGATTATCCTAATTTATTTATTAAAAGAAATAAATAGAAATTAAACGTAAGATTTTTAGTTGGGGTGATTTTTAGAAATAGCTGTTTTGAAAACAGCAAAATATTTTCGATTGTAAGAAAAATATACCACTAACAACAGTTAAAGATTTTCAAAGACGTCAAGAGACTCTACCATATTGTAAAGTTAAATAGTTTTTATACCAGATAAAATATTAAACGTAATGAACACGTGGGAAATTTCGCTCAATCTACATTTTATGGAGAGTCTTCCAGAATTTTTTCGAAATTATTTGATCAGTATTTTTAGAGATACGGTTGGGGGACAGCTATTATCCGCCATTTTTTAATCATAATATAAAGAAAAGCGAGCACAAGATACCTCTACAGAAACAGGTTAGATCAAAAGCTACAAATACAAGTTTTGGCAGAATCAACTGATAAACTGTATGATAACATAACTCTAGCCATGCGAGAGGCAGCTCTTGAGGTGCTGGGGGAAAGACCAAAACCACCAAAAAAGAATACAGGCATAAGCTGGAATCCAGAACTAGAACATCAAAAAACCACAAAACAAGAAGCCTACACACGCTGGCTGACAACAAAAAACATAAATGACAAGATCTTCTATAAACACGAACAAGCCAGGTTTAAACGGATGATATGGGAGAATAAAAATGCAACCTAGGAAAAGAAATGTAGCGAAGTTAATACATACATTGGAGGAGCAAAACCAAGGGCGGCATGGAAATTTATTAAGACACTAAGGTCAAATACATCAGATCGAACTAATATTCATCCCATACAACTGGAAAGGTTTAAGGAGCATTTTAAGAATGAGCTCACTGAAACCAGAACACAATATATGGAACAACCCTCAGCGGCCCTAGAGACTACAGGACAGTAACAGAAGACAGGGTATGGAAAGCCGTAAAGACAATGAAGACTGGAAAGGCAAGCGGACCAGAAGGCCTTCCTGCAGAACTGTTTAAACATGGCACTACTAAGTTAATATCATTTCCAACTGAGTTGATTGCTAGATTGGTGAACGGAGAAGACATCCCACAAGCATGGAGAGAGACCTGGATAACGCCCATATACAGAAAAGGGGAGAACGACGAATGCACCAACTACCGATGTATAGCCGTAACTAACACTATGAGTCGAATTTACGGGAAAGTCCTCAAACAACTAATAGAGGAAGAATATGCGCCATATGAACTAGAACAGCAAGCAGGTTTTAGGACGGGCAGATCGTGTTTAGACCATATTTTCACAATTACTCAGCTGCACGAAAAAGGGGTATCAACAAACAGGGAATCACACCTTCTCTTTGTTGATCTGTCCAAAGCATATGATACGATCCCTCTAAATAGACTATGGCAAGTACTAGTAGGTACTAGAATAAATATTCCGATAATAAAAGCCATCCAGCAGCTATACAAGGATCAAAGAGCAAAAATAAAACTAAAAACCAGTTGTCAGAAAGCTTTCCAGTTAACAAAGGATTACGACAAGAATGTTGCCTCTCGCCTACATTATTTAATATCTACATAGACAAAGCGTTGAAAGAATGGAGGAGATCATGCGAAGGAATGGGTATCGAGCTTAATGACATCACGCTGTATACGCTACACTTCGCAGACGATCAGGTGGTGTTCGCACAAGATAAAGAGGACCTGGAATTAATGACAAGGAAACTGCTAAAACAATACCAAACATGGGGCCTGATAGTAAACTAGGAAAAGACAAAGTACCTGTGTGTAGGACAGGAGGAAACATCGGTGCTCCAGATAGAAGACCACATTCAAATCAGACCATGCACAGAATATACATATCTGGGTACAAAAATTACAAGTAACGGACGGACTGAACCAGAAATTGAACACCGTATTGTACAGGGGAAGAAGGTGTCTAAACTCGATTCTGTGGGGAAAACATATATTAAAACAAAACAAAAAAACTCTTGTATAACACTCTTCTAAGGAGTATAGTACTCTACGGCAGTGAAGCATGGCAAATGAGTCAAACCACACAGCGGAAACTTCGAGTATTGGAAATGGACTACTGGCTCAGATCGGCAGGAAAATCACTCCGTGACAAAGTCCGAAACAAAACGATTCTAGAAATAATGGAAGTGGAGGAGGATATAATACAAGGAATTGAAAGGAAACAACTAGAATGGTATAATCACGTGGAGAGGATGAGCGACGAAAGACTCCCGAAGCTGATCAAAAACTGGTCACTACGGGAAAAGAGAAAAAGAGGGCGCCCAAAAACAACATGGATAGAAGGAACAGAAAGAAGTATGTCAGCGAGGAATCTAAGCCACGGAGACTGGGAAAATAGAGAGGACTGAAGAAAAGGGACCAAAAGGCGTACAACTTTATAAAGAATGGATGATGATGATTTTGACCTCGTGTTTTCATAAACTTTCATTTCACACTCCACTCTAGACCTATCCAAAAAACTTTTTATTTCACTTCTGATTTCGACCTCCAAAAAGTAAACCCTTATGTCAGAATTTAACAACACTACACGGCTCTGATTGAGCCATCAATTCCTATACTTATGACAAATTTCAGTTTTTTACGTCGAATAGTTTCGGAGAAAATCGGGTGTGACAGACACTGAAGTGATCCCATAAGGGTTCCGCACGGAACACTAAAAATACAAATATTTTCAGTATAGTTGGCAATGTTCGTTTATTCGATTTAATCTGATTGCCTGCCGTTTATTCCTGGTAAACGACCATACAATTTTCATTTGGTTACAATGTCACATGTAGGCGATTTTTTATGAGCAATTCTGAGAGCCGACCAATTCATAATGGTAAAGTTCATTTATGTGGGTGTGAAATAGGCGCCGCAAAATATTCTTATAGGTTTAAACAGTAGATAACCTTTGGTTTTCATTATTATAATTTATATTAATGACATACATTCGATTATATCAACTGAAAGGTTAAATAATAATATATGCCACCAACACAAATGGAAATTATTTTGCGATGATGAAAAAAATACCATTAATTTGTTAAAAGTTAGGGCATAACGGACTGTTGATTAAGCTGCGCTCTTAGAGAATGTTTAGAAAGTCTTCTTTATGGCCCTCGAGTTTCCTTAGATATATATTGTTAACTTTCTTAATATCGTTTTATTGCTACATAAATTTCTTACATTAAACGTTTCTTTAATTTTACTGTGATGAATTTCTAGGACTAATCTTAATAAATTTAAAAGTTTTAATATATATATATATATATATATATATATATATATATATATATATATATATATATATATATATATATATATATATATATATATATATATATATATATATATATATATATATATATATATATATATATATATATATATATATATATATATATATATATATATATATATATATATATATATATATATATATATATATATATATATATATATATATATATATATATATATATATATATATATATATATAGCAGTATTATGTTCTTGGGGTAAGCGGTCTTTGGAAAAGAACCAAAAAGTTTTGGACACCTTTTTAGCTACGCCAAGCTTTCGAACATATTTCATTTTCTTCATCAGGGCTACAATTACAGTAGATTATCAGTATTTTTGACATTAAAAGTAAAGAACAACCCTATTTTATATTTAACATTAAAGTACTTACTGCTAAGTGGTGTGTTCAATAATTGTTGTTTGTGGGGCACTTTATTACACTTATTCATCAGAAAGAACAGGAAAAAAACAAGAAAACTCGACATACTCATCTCTGGGAAATATAATAAATTTTTACTTCATTTTGTTAGAATAGTACAAAGAATTGTGTGGTTGTAAAGTGATTTTAATTTATAAAGGATTTTTTTGTTATGTTTTCTTGTCATTTTGCTAAGGGCAGTGTGTTTCTATCTCTTAGTTAAGTTGTGGTTAATTTATATGGGAAAGTAGAATGACGTTGACATTTTGTTTGATCGTTTTAAAGTTGAAAAGTTAGTGAAAATCGGTAAGATTATTATCAAAGAGATATGTCAGATATATTGTAAGAGTTTTCATTTTGACTGCCTATTGGTAATAAATTGGAGAAAATTAAATTCAGATCATCAATGTCAGTCTTTTTATTGATAGAGTTCGGTTGAAGGTGGATTTCCACCTTCTCCCTAAAGATTCTCCTGCCGAGATTTCTCTCTTTACATAGGATTTTGGTTTCAGCAAAATTAAATTCATGTGAAAATTTTCTGATGAATAAGTGTAATAAAGTGCCCCCACAAACAACAATTATTGAACACACCACTTAGCAGTAAGTACTTTAGAGTTACATATAAAATAGGGTTGTTCTTTACTTTTAATCTCAAAAATACCGATAATCTATTGTAATTGTAGACCTGATGAAGAAAATGAAATATTTTCGAAAGCTTGGCGTAGCTAAAAAGGTGTCCAAAACTTTTTAGTTCTTTTCCAAAGACCGCTTACCCCAAGAACATAATACTGCTGTTTAACTAGTCGTTATATATATATATATATATATATATATATATATATATATATATATATATATATATATATATATATATATATATATATATATATATATATGTTTTGACGAATGTTCTCACGGGTGTGAAATGTAGTAGTGGTTTTTTCGGGTATCCGGTGTTAGCCTGAAGTCCCTTGATGGACGGTTTTGCTGACGTTTCGATGGAATCTCATCCATCTTTTTCAAAGCGTTGATCACTGGTCGGTGTCTTGGCGTTGAATTCAACGCAGACCCGACAGGCCTACAGATCGACATATCTACAGACTGACAGACAGATAGACAAACCGATGGAAATAAGTAACTATGTTTTTTATGATCTAGGAACCCAAAAACTTCATTATTTTCACGTGTGTTTGGCCTAAGTAAATGCTAACGTTCTTTACTTGGTTCATGATTACTGTCTTTACTGACTGTTGATGTCCAATGACATAAATAGTAACGTAAAATTTTTAAGGTGGCAAATTCCTGACCTATTAAAGGTTCTAATAGGTGTTTCGGTTAATAATGTCGATTTTGCTAAAATATGGCGTTATTAGTACACTTGTTGGTATAGACTAGTGACATCTATGGCGTTTTTGAAGGTAAACATACGCCATCAAAAGCCAGTTCGTTATTAATTGTCATTGTGAGAAAAACATAGTTCTTCATTGCTTTGAATATGTTGAATTTCGTACCAGAAAAAGACGTTTTGTGGAGAAGTTTAATAACCTCCTTTCATTTGAAGAAAACGGCTGCTGAAAGTTATCGATTGTTGGTTGAAACTTATGGTGAACATGCTCCAACCCAAAAAACTTGGGTAGACCCAGGCCAGTCTTCAACATCACAACCAGTGCGCAAAATACAGGGAAAGAAAGCTTTGCTGTGTATTTGGTGAGATAGTAGAGGAGCTGTGTATTACGAACTGCTGAAACCTGGTGAAACGATTTCTAGCGAATGATTCCCACAACAATTGATAAAGTTGAAACGAAAACGACCAGAAATGCCCAAAGACACGATAAAATCATTTTGCAACATGACAATGCTCGGCGCCATGTTGCAAAATATGTTAAAAACTATTTGGAAAACATCAAATGAAATGTTCTACCCTACCCGCCATATTCACCGGACTTAGCACCTCCAGACTACCACTTATTTCGATCGATGCAGCACGGACTTTCAGAACAACACTTACATTCTTACAAAGAAGTGAAAATTTGGCTTGATGAATGGTTGGCCTCAAAAGATGGAAAGTTCTTCTGGTGCGGAATCCATTCTTTGACCGAAAAATGGGAAAAAGTCATACCTAACGTTGGTCAATACTTTGATTATTAAGGTAAATCATTTTGTGATGGAAATAAACGCTTAAATGTCGAAAAAATCGACATTATTAGCCGAAACACCTATTATTTTATATAAGTATATGTTAAGATTTGATGCCATTATAACAAAGCAAATGTCATTATGTCAAAACTATTATCGTATTAAAAATAACTTTAACTCAACAACAGAAAAAATATGGAAAATATTGTAAAAATATTGTACATGCAATTAACAAATGTAACGAAGAGAGCATCTTGTGAAGCAATAAGTCATTCAAAACCAAATTTGGTCACTTTTTAGCATTACGAGATATCTTTCTACGGGTTCTGACGTTTGTTCAGTCATTCTTCGTATAATTTTAAACTCTACTTGATTCACTGAAACGATCTAATTTTAATACAACTCCTATTTCAGTACTTGAAAGGTTTAGATTCATAAGAGTACCAGAAAGCCAACCAAAGTTATGAAACTGTGCAGTATGATACATTTTAATTTATCATGAATTCGACAAAAATGAAATATTATGTTAAAATGATGATTATTGAATTTTCCTGTAGGAACGTTTATTTGGTAAAAAGCAATACAAAATATTACATTTTAAAGAGCATGGAAAAGCTTATCAATGAGCATCTTCTAAAATATCTTGAACGATTCAATATTATTAGCGATCACCAATATGGTTTTCGTAAACATAGATCAACAGGAGATCTTCTGACTTATGTAACACATGTTTGGAACAACGCAATTGAACACTTTGGAGAATCTCGAGCGGTTGCTCTTGACATATCCAAGGTATTCGACCGTGTTTGGCACCATGGACTGTTGGCTAAGTTGCGCTCTTATGGTATGTCTGAAAGGTTCTGTTTGTGGCTCTCATGTTTCCTCAGAGAGCGTTCTTTACGAGTGGCTGTCGACGGATTTCTTTCTAACACCCTCACTATCAACGCCGGTGTGCCCCAGGGCTCCATACTGTCTCCTACTCTCTTTCTCATTTACATTAACGATCTGCTGGAAAAGACCGGGAATCCAATCTATAGCTTTGCAGATGACAGTACGCTTGTCTCTTCATTCACCTTGAACGCTCGGACATCGGCTGCTCAGGCGAATATCCGCAGACAGCAGGAGGTCGTTCAACTTAACAAAGACCTGGAAGAAATTCTATCTTGGGGTGACAGTAACCAAGTGGAATTTAACGCTACAAAAACCCAAGCGGCAGTTTTTTCTAAAAAAGTTAACGTTGCTGAACCCGACATAGTTATGTCGGGGCACTCCATTCCCCTAGCATCGTCGCTCAATTTGTTGGGCGTTAGTTTGGGAGCAAATATGTCTTGGCATGAACATGTTGCAGGCATAGCAAGGAGAGCTTCTCAAAAGTTGGGAATATTATTTAGAACCAGAAAGCTTTACACCCCCACAGCAACTGTTAATTCTTTACAAAGCCCAAATTCGACCAACTATGGAATACTGCTCCCACGTTTGGGGCGATTCAAGAACAACGTGAATCGCACGTGTGCTAGACCAATAAAAAAAAAAAAAAAAAAAAGAGGTTATTTGGACCCCAACCAGACTAGTCTTAACGGTTAGAACTTTTTCGTGAAATTGCTGTGAATGTTTCAATTATGTCGAGAATTTAGGTGTTTTTGAGATCGCAACTTCAACTGCCAATTGTCCTATTTAAATGTTTTTAGTCACAAATATGAAAGACTGGATGTGGGGGTTAGAGAAGCTGTTTCCTAGATATTGTGTTAGGTGTTTTTGTCGGAACTCAAAAGCATGTTACTTTTTTATTATCTTCAGTTTTAACAAAGATAGTTTGAATTAATTATTCTTAAGCGTTGGAAACTCAAATTGACTACGTACTGTAAAATTACTTTTTTATAAGAAACGTAATGGGTTTTTACCGGATTTTAATTTTTTTTATTTTTCTCAAAAAGTTACAGAAAAAAAGAGCAGTCACCGTTTAAATATTAAGATGAGTGCATTAACATTGATCAATGGGATTTAATAGAAAACCACATCGTTAAGATTTACGAAAGAAAATGTAAACGAAAGTAACCTTAAAATCGTTGAGTCATCCCAGCACAAAAGTATAAATCAATTGAGCAGAAGGATAATGCCTCGCATTTTAAAACAGATTCCATGAATAAATATTGTTTTTGTTTTTCTTTCTAGTCGGATAAAACTTCTTGCATTCTGCATATATTAAGTCGCATTATCTTTTAATGCAGCTATTCCAATGTATTGCCAATTCGCATGCACGCATCGGTTCCTATGAAAATAATATTATTTTTTCTCCGGTCTTCAAAATACGAACGAGAATGATACAGAATATTAAAACAATTCATCCTAAAGTTAATGAGTTACTGGAAAAAGTGAGAATATCGAGATGCAGTGATAGGTGGTATTCTGGCTCTATACCTTGTATAGGTATATATATATATATATATATATATATATATATATATATATATAAATAAAGAGAGAGAAATGTCGATAATGGACATTCCTTCAATTTCAACGAGCCAAAAATTCTTCATTTTCAAAAAAAACCTTCCTAAAAGAGAATTTCT
The DNA here is from genome assembly GCA_019049505.1 of Pachyrhynchus sulphureomaculatus. Classification (NCBI taxonomy): domain Eukaryota; kingdom Metazoa; phylum Arthropoda; class Insecta; order Coleoptera; family Curculionidae; genus Pachyrhynchus; species Pachyrhynchus sulphureomaculatus. The sequence goes on along the minus strand of CM032456.1, from coordinate 203,651,849 downwards.
TGAGATGTGTTATATCAACGAAAATTCCCACAACATTAATAAAAGAACTGATCTCTCGGTATTCTATAGTTCTTTCCCGTTGCGTATTTGTTTTTGGGTGTCCCTTCTTTAGATATATATTCTCATGGTTCCCGTGAATTTCTTTACAATTACGTTACCATTTTTATTAAAATTGCTTAGTATATACCGAATAAATAAACCCTCTTCACTTTGTAGTTCCTTTCCAATCCCTCTCTTCTCCTCGCAAGAAGAAAAATCATTTCCCGTACGCCACTTAATTTCCATACCGTTGAAAAATAGTGTTCCCAATGTGTACTTTTCCTTTTATATCAACATTCTAATCCAATGACGTAGTACCTAATTTGTACTTAACCGGTTCTTTTCTGGTTGTTCCACCTTTTTTCTCTTTTATATTAATATGTTAGTTGATAGTGACTGTTTTATTTCAGTGTCGGTCTTTGTTGTGACAAATGTTATTTATGGTCATTCTTGTTAGATTATTTCGCACACTGCATGTGAGTCGCTTGCATTTGTTTACTTTGTTACTCTTCATAACAATAATAATAATTATGTATACTTCTTTATAACGACAATTCTTTTAAACAACAATAAGAATTTATTAATAATTATAAAATTAAAAATTAATAATTAAAATTAAACTTAACAACAATAATTTCTCTGTTGCCCGATTCTCCTTATTGGTTGCTTCATTATCTCTTTTTCAGTTTGTGCCCTGATGAAGGTCCCAACCTAGGACCGAAATATTGGCTAAATGAATATTGTGTGAACATCTCTTGTGCCCTTTTGCCGAGTTCCCCAACTATTTTCATATATATATATATATATATATATATATATATATATATGTATATATATATATATATATATATATATATATATATATATATATATATATATATATATGTATCATCATCATTAGCATATTCCATCCATAGTCGGATGTAAATCTCCCCAAGTTGTCTCCAACAAGCTTTGTTGTTTGCTTTTTGCATCCAATCGTGTCCTGGTAATCTTTTTATGTCGTCCGTCCATCTTGTCTGTGGTCTATATCTGCATCTTTTGTGTTCTCTAGGCCTATTCAATTATACGGCGTGTCCATCTGTTATCAATCATCCTTGCGATATGCCTCGCCCAATTCCACCTTAATGTACATATTCGTTGTATCACATCTGTCACTTTTGATCTTCTTCGTATCTCGATGTTAGGAATACGATCTTGGTATCTAATATTTAGCATTCTCCTTTCCATTGCTCTTTGGGTTACCTGGAGTTTATTTATTACACTTTTATTTAAAGCCCACGCTTCAGTGCCATATGAACGCAGACCAACCTAACGAGACTCTTCTATCTAAGTCAGCCTTCAAATTATTTTCTGATATTCGATTTTTTGTCCTAAATATATGAATGTTTGTACTTTTCTTATTCTTTCACCTTCTATTAATAGTACCTGACTGTTATCTTGACTTTTGTTGTTCAAATATTTGGTTTTGGTGAAGTTTATTCTTAGATCTATTTCTGTATAATAGTATAAACTGTAGTGTGGCCTCGCAAAAAAAAACAGATAATAATATAAAAAAGTAAACATTTTTATAAAATTCAAAATAAATAAATTGGCTAAATATTATTGTTGCTATTAATTTCAATCTGGTTTTTGCCTTTAATATTCCCTTTCGCTTGTTTAAAATAACTGTTATTAAACTACATATTTTTAAACCATAAAAAATCTTAATTATTGCATTTTCTGGAGTAAGATTTCAAGTTGTAGCTTGTTATTGCTAATTTTAGTCCATTATGATAATACTCGATTATTACCTCTTTAATTTATTGATTCTTCTTCATATTAAAGCGGTAAAAATAAAGTCAAATGAGTCCTAACTAATCTAAACAAGGTAACTTAGCCTTGAAATTTTGCATAAATAATACATTGAAATATTTAGCATAATATTTGCCCTTAGATATTAATATAAATGCCGCCTAATCAATGAGTTAAAATATCGGAGAATTACTTGTAGGATTTTTATATATTCTTTTGCTTATTACATTTTATTATTAGTATATTTTCATGTACGACCGGTCTTTAAGCGGTTTAAAACGTAAAGTCATAAATTTTCTAGTTTAAAAAATGAATATCTTACACTCATAACGTATGCATGTGTGTAATATTTATGAGCTGCAAAATAGCGAGTACGGTCGAGTTTTGTTTACTTCTGAGCCTCTCGTTACATTTATTTTACTCTAAAGTAAAGAAACGGCGAGCTGATACAAAAGTTCATGTTTACGAAATAGAATATGGTCTGGCAGCTTCACAATGTATTTATTTAAACACTATTAAAAGATATATATGAAAAAAAATTATATTTTTTTTTAATATGTAATGAATTGGAAACGTGAAACAATATATTTTATGCTCTGAAAGTTGAAACATGTTCTTCAAAATCGAATTCTTAGTAGGAATAGCATGCATGAGAATTTTATCTAACTCAACTGTAATGAGATATGGCTGGTTTTTGAGTAATTTTTTACACAATTTTCAAAAGTGTAAAAAAAATAACTAAAATAAGCCTGTTGGACTACCTAACCTCTTTATAAATAATATCCGACTATTTGATTTGTTATAACATTAATCTTCACTTTATTGTGCTTAAGATTTTTCTTGCGGCGTTTAGAGGTCGCGCAATCCTGCTTAAACGCAGAGACCGTTGTAAGAAATTTTATAGGTCCAAGCTCTGTAACAACGCTCTCAGAGTATGGTACGTACCAATTATTTTTTATATTCCTATGAATTATAAATATATATACATATACGTGTATATATATATATATATATATATATATATATATATATATATATATATATATATATATATATATATATATATATATATATATATATATACAGTCCCTGGCCAAATTATTAGACGCACTGTATTTTTTTTAGTAATTTTATGTTTCTTAAGAGTTTTTATGCAATAATGGTATATTTAAACTACAATATTATTGATTTTTATTTAAAAGAATTGTTGTAGACTAAATATTTGTATTTATTTTTAACATATGGCAACACTGTGTTGACAAAGTGATACATGAACGTAAACAAGTACAAACCTGTATCAGTCGCGATCGGAATCGAGTCAGGTACGGACGCGTTTCTGTGGCATTATGGACTGTGACTGTTTGTTTAACAGTTTTATACTACTCAGTTATTAGTTTATTTTGTATGCAGTGTTTTAAAAAAGTAATTGGACTATTTTCATTATGGGTAGAAAAGGCGATCTTTCACCACGTAAAAAAGCTGAAGTGAAGGCCCTTGTGATTGCGAAAACATTTACAAACCGAGAAATATCACGAAGATTGGAGGTTTCTGAAGCTAGTGTACGACGCATAAAAAAGAAAATTGAGTCAGGGAAGGAATTAAGCCCGAAAAGAAAGAAAATATGCGGTAGAAAACCAATTTTCACTCCACGGTCAGAGAGATGTTTGAAGAAAATTTGTGTAGAAAACAGATTTGCTACCACAAAGGTAATAAAATCACAACTCCAGGATGCTAGCGTAAATGCTTCTGAGCGCACTGTTCGAAGAAAAAATTGAAAGAATTAGATTTTAAGGCCTGTCGCCCCGCCAGGAAGCCCAAGTTAACAGCTGCAATGAAAGCAAAGCGCCTGAAGTGGGCCAAATAATGGCAAGACAAAGATGTGGACTTCTGGAGATCGGTAAGATACAGCAATTTAATCAATAATTGATACATTATTATCATTTTCAGTTAAATAAAGCAAATAAACATGACAGTTTATATATTTTTCCTATTTTTGACAGGTCTGCTTCAGTGACGAAAGCACATTCGAAATTTTGCAGAATAAAGCTCAGTATGTGAGTCGTCGTGGAGAAAAGTTTCATCCTGATTGTGTCGTCCCGACGGTTAAACATCCCACCAAAGTGATGATTTGGTCAGTCATCAGCAGCAAGGACACTGGACGTCTGTACGTCGTCAAAGGAATAATGAGGCAAGATCAGTACAAAGAAGTATTACAAAATCGGTTGATTCCGCAGCTCAGAGAATGGTTTCCAAATGGGGAACTATTCACTTTCATGCAAGATAGAGCTTCCTACCACACTGCTCGGTCTGTTAAAGTTTTTTTGGCAAAAAAAAAATATCCCTCTGTTGGATTGGCCCTGATATGAACCCCATTGAAAATGTGTGGGAGCTGATGAAAAGAGAAGTGGCTAAAGATGTGATTACCAACAAAACCCAGCTCCTAGAAAAGATTATTCATGTGTGGAATCATCATCCTCAAATGCAGGAGACAGTACAATCTTGCATTGATAGCATGCTGCGCAGAATTAAAGCTTTGATAGCGGCTAAAGGTGGCTCAACCAAATATTGACTTTTACTAACATTAATTTCACTTTTCTTTAAAACTTAATAAACTTATGCTTTTCTAAATTAATGCTGTTTTATTTATGTCAAATAAATAGGTAATTGATTGGATAATATAAAAATAAAAAACAAATCAATAAAAAAACAAATAATAAAACGGTACAATATCACTCGGTAATTAATATTTTACATGAAATCTTGCAGTGCGTCTAATAATTTGGCCAGGGACTGTATATATATATACGAGTATATATATATATATATATATATATATATATATATATATATATATATATATATATATATATATGTATATATATCTGGTTCTATTTTTGTTCTTTGTTTACTTGGATATAATAGATAATATACTTATGCTAGACCTGCCCTAGGAGTATAACATAACATAAAATACTCCTATCTTAACCTAAAGTGTGCATATATTGTCGGACGTTAATTATTTCATCTGTTGTTACATCGGGAATTTCTTCAGATTCCACACACACACACACTATATATATATATATATATATATATATATATATATATACATATATATATATATATATATATATATATATATATATATATATATATATATATATATATATACAACCGATAGAACAGGCTGGATTCAGATCAGGCTTCAGTACGATTGAACACTTGCACACATTGAGAATACTAATCGAGAAGGCCACCGAATATAATATACCAATGTGGCTCACATTTGTAGATTTTCGCAAGGCTTTTGACACAGTGGAAAAATGGGCGCTTATAAGAGCTCTTAGAAATGCTCGTATAGACCACAGATACAGCGAACTGATAGCCAGAATATATGAACGAGCAACACTCAAAGTTATGGTAAACCAAGAACTGACAAACAAGGTCCCAGTGAACAGAGGAGTAAGGCAGGGCGATGTAATATCGCCTAAGTTATTTACAATGATCTTAGAAGATGTATTCAAAGAACTGAATTGGGACGAAAATGGCCTTCTGATAGCTGGTGATCGGCTAAACAACCTGAGATTCGCAGATGACATTGTAATTATAGCAAACAATAAGAATGAAATGATCCAGATGATCACTGATCTCCACCACCAAGCAAGAAAAGTGGGACTTGACATAAATTTCTCCAAGACAAAGTACATGAGTAACGAATACACCAATGATGAAAATATAGTGATTGAACATTCAACAATAGAAAAAGTAAACACATACATCTATCTGGGCCAAATAATAACGATAGGAAAGGAAAACCCAGCAACTTGAAATAGAAAGAAGGATACGTATTGGATGGGCAGCATATGGAAAATTGAAATATGTACTGAATATGAACATTCCTCAAAGATCGAAAACCCAAATTTATAATCAATGTATCTTGCCAGCTACAACGTATGGAGCCGAGACATGGGTTTTAACTAAAAGAACAATAGAAAAAACTACAAGTCCACCAACGAGCAATGGAAAGGAAGATGTTGAGTGTTACTTTGAAGGACAAGAAAACTAATAAATGGATTAGACAACAAACAAAGGTCGATGATATCACCAAACGGATAACATCTCTGAAATGGAGCTGGGCCGGCCATGTAGCGAGGGCGACGTATAAGTGGAGTGGCAAGATCACTAGGTGGAGACCATGGGGTGAAAAGCGAAGCATAGGAAGGCCCCAACAGAGATGGAGCGACGATCTGAAGAGAGTCGGAGGACTTAACTGGTATCAACAAGCACAACATAGAGAAAAATGGAAGGATTTGAGAGAGGCCTATACCCGACAGTGGGTAGAGAACGGCTGAAGGAAGAAGAAGAAGATATATATATATATATATATATATATATATATATATATATATATATATATATATATATATATATATATATATATATATATATATATATATATATATATATATATATATATATATATATATATATATATATATATATATATATATATATATATACGTATATATATCTGGTGCTATTTTTGTTCTTTGTTTACTTGAATATAATACATAATATACTAATGCTAGACCTGCCCTAGGAGTATAACATAACATAAAATACTCTTATCTTAACCTAACGTGGCTCATTTTGCAATTATTTTTTATTTTGCTACATCAGGATCCCCAGAAGAGGCGGAATCTAAGAAACTAGTTTGCAGAGGTTAGTTATGATGTGACAAAAATTGTTATAGAACAAAAGTTGTTGGAAATTGTCAACACGGGCACAAGAAATCCAAAATTGCCCTGTTAACTGTCAGTTAGCTTCGAGCGACAGCAGCAGCAAGACCACAGTCAACATGTAATACCCTGTAATTTTCTTATTTTGAAAGTTACATATTTGCATTTTTAGATACCAGAATGGGACATTATTAGGCTTTTTTATCACATAAGAAATATTTTTAACTACTTCCGGTTTCACCGGAATTGACTGCAACTTTCTTATTTTTAATGGAACCCCGTATATTTTTTTATCAATTTCAATTTGCTTTAAAATTCTCTTTCCAATTCTCTCTTTAAATAATGACCAATTATATTGATCATTATTTAAAGAGAAAATTACAGGGTGTTACATGTTGGCTGTGTCACCCTGTATATATATATATATATATATATATATATATATATATATATATATATATATATATATATATATATATATATATATATATATATATATATATATATATATATATATATATATATATATATATATATATATATATATATAATAACTTATGCTAATGCTCTAAGAGAGGGAGTTATAATTGTAAAGCCAAAAAATGTGGGCGAAAGTAGGAATACGGAACAAACCCTTCATCAGCATATGGATCCAGTAAATTTGGGAGTAGGGATCCGATCAATGAGGAGTGCCAAGGAAGGAGCAGTGGTAATATGTTGCAGAAATGATGAGGAAGCACAAAAACTAAAGTCAAATATTGAACATGAAGTAGGTGAAAACTACTCTATCAGTGTGCCAAGCAAAAAGAGACCATGTATAAAAATTGTGGGAATCGGTAAAGAATATACACATGATGAACTAATTAATAATTTACGAAGACAAAATCAAGGAATTGTAAGTGAGGAAAGCAACTTTTTAGTAAAAGTTGTTAAAAAAATGGTAAACAAATGTATGGCAATAGTGGAATGTGACACAAAAACATTTCATAATGTGATGGACAAAGCTGAAGGAAGACTTTATATAGGGTATGATGCATGCCGATGCTACGAATACGTTAATATTATGAGGTGTTATAACTGCTACGGATTTAAGCATTTGGCAAAGGAATGTAAGCATGGAAAAGTGTGTGGAAGATGCTCAAACGGAAATCATGAAACTAGAAATTGTAATAGTGATTTCCTGCAATGTACGAACTGTAAATCTAGTAATGAGAAGTATAAGCTGGGATTGGATGTAAAGCATTCTGCCTTTAGTATGGATTGTCCCACATACCTGCACTGGGTCAAAGGTGAGAGAGCCAGAATCAATTATGTGGAAGTTCAAAAATAGCAATCATTTAAAGTAAGCGGGGGGGAGAAAAATTTATGCAGATACCACTGGATCTTTAAGAGAAATCACTATCCTACATCAAAATATACAATGTATACGAACAAAGACTTTGGAAATGCAAATGTATATAGAAAGCATGAATAAAAAAAAACCTGATCTAATTTGTCTGTCGGAGCACTGGATGGAAAAAGAAGAAGAAACTTTTATAAGGATTCAAGGGTATAAACTCGGATCTTCTTTTGCAAGACCTAGCATGAAGCATGGAGGTGCATGTATCTTTGGAAGGGAAGACCTTCATTTTGAAGAAGACAAGAATATTGTGCAAAGTAGTGTTGAGGGGTCTATAGAATGTGCTGGTGTCGTAGACAAAGACTTAAGGTTACTAGTTGTTTGTGTATATAGGAGAGGATTGGGGTCGTTTGAGACATTTATAGACAAATTGGAAGAAATATTAGATTATATTAGGGTAAAGTATGTTAAATTTAAACTTGTATTGGCCGGAGATTTTAATTTAAACATGTTAGTAAGAACGATTAAGAATGACCTATTTATGGATCTATTGTCGGGTTATAATTTGAGGCAGGCTATTTTTGCACCGACAAGGGAGGCAAAGAACTCATCCACACTTATAGATACTATTTTTGTAAATATTGATGGTTTTAGTGCTGCTGTGATTGAAAATGCTCTCTCGGATCATCATGCGCAGCTTATTTCATTTCATTCAGAGCAGGTTGAAACTTTAGATTACAAGTATATTAAAAAAAGAATATTTTCAAGAAAAAGATTACTTCTGTTTAGGCAGGAGCTGCAGACTGTTGACTGGAGCCCCATACTGGAGTGCAATGTATGCTATAATTCATTTATAAATATAATAAAATGTCTAATGAATGTAATTTTTCCAACAAAAAAATATAATTGTAAAAAACTTCATAAGGGTTGGATAACTAAAGGTATAAAAATTTCATCTAAAAATAAAAGGAAACTATACTGTGAGAAAAAGAAAGGTAAAATATCTAACGATGAATTCAAGAGATACGATAAAATCTTAAAGAAAGTTATATTGGAAGCTAAAAGAAAATCAAATACTGAATTTATTTTGAATTCTGATAATAAAACTAGGGCAACCTGGTCATTGGTAAGGAATATATCTGAAAATTCTCAAAAAAATTCAATAATCGACACTTTTGCGCCGAAATATGGGGATTCAGTGACAGCATTGAATGCTTTAAACCATTACTTCATTAATTCTTGTCCAGATGTTGATGGTAGTGGCACAGTTGTATCATTCCCTATAGAAGGGTGTCAGCGGACGATATTCTTAGAACCAACTAGCACTGAAGATGTCTGCAGATGCATAAAAAATTTGGACCAGGTGCCTGTTTTGCTGCTGAAGGAGACGGCAGATATTATATCTATACCTTTGGAACATATTATTAATGTTATGTTCTCGACAGGAGTCTTCCCATACCAATTAAAGCTTGTACATATAAAAGCAATATATAAAAAAGGTGACCGAGCTGAAGAAAAAAAATTATAGGCCGGTATCACTGCTGTCAAATGTAAACAAAATTTTTGAAAAAATATTATACTCCAGATTGATATCCTTCCTTGAGCGAAACAATGTCCTGGCTGATCAGCAGAATGGCTTCAGTCGACATAAATCTACTATTAGAGCTATTTATCAAGCCATGTCAGAGATTCTTAATTCTTTAAATGATGATAGGGTGACTGTGGCCATGCTTCTCGATTTGTCAAAAGCATTTGACTCGGTAAATCACTCAATACTTTGCTTAAAACTAGAGAAGTATGGAATTAGAGGTGTAGCTCTTCAGCTCATAAAATCATATTTAAAAAACAGAACACAATGTGTTATTGAAACAGACTCTTGTGGAAAGCTTGCGTGCTCTGAGAAGGTCATAATAAAAAGGGGTGTACCTCAAGGTTCAATTTTAGGACCCCTGTTATATATACTGTATACTAATGAATTGCCTAAAGTGTCGCGTGACTATATAGTGCTGTATGCCGATGATACTACTCTGATCTTTAAAGAGGATAATAAACATCTCTTACTTCAAAAAATGGTTAATACTCTAAACCTATTAAGGCAATATTTTACTTCGAATGATCTATTTTTAAATATCTCAAAAACACAGATGATTCTATTTTCTAACAGAAGTAATGAACGTGTAACAGTAACATATGACAACATTGATGTAGTTTCGGGAGATGAGATTTTATTTCTTGGAGTGATTGTGGACAGGAGACTTGACTGGAAGTGTCATGTCAGTGCTTTGGCCAAAAATATGGCTAAGTATTGTTACGCGCTAAAAGTCATTTTAGATTATGTTGGTGAAGACGCAGCACTGTCTTCTTATTACGCCTACATTCATTCGCGTATGAGATATGGAATCATCTTTTGGGGAAATTCCTGTGAAATAAACAGAATTTTGGTTTTGCAGAAAAAGTGTCTAAGAGTAGTGTACAGAATAAAGGCAAGAGATAGTTGTAAAAACGTATTCATTTCAAAACGAATTTTTACTGTAATAAGTTTATATATATATATGAAGCAGTGTTATTTGTTCATAGTAATAAAGATCTATTTCAAGAAAGCATAAGAGTGCATGAACATAACACTAGGTTAAAAAATGATTTAAAACCAAACAAAAGTAAATATTCCTATATACAAAAGAATGTACATTTTTGTATTCTAAGATTGTACAATAGTTTTCCTAATCATGTTAGAATTTTAAGAGCGAACTTGCTGAAACTAGTAATTAAGAATTATTTAGTCCGTAAGGCATTTTATAGTTTGGAGGAGTTCTTTGCTGATGAATCTCGGCTATTTTTATGTGTGTAACTAGAATATTTGATAAAATACAATATTTCTTAGTTTAAGAACTTTCGACATTGTTCCACGCTCCTGTATGGAGCTTTGTAATTTGTAATTTACAAGGAATAAATAAAAACATTATCTATCTATCTATCTATCTATATATATATATATATATATATATATATATATATATATATATATATATATATATATATTGACATATTTAATGCTAAGTATATTATCGATGGTATATTCATTTTCTTAATGTTTTAAAATTATTGTAAGGGCTAATTGTAACTACATTACGTATTAGGTTCATTAAAGCAAGAAGTTACTATATTTAGCATAATTCGCTTAAGAGTCGGCTTATACAATAAAGTTTGCGCCGATTTTAATGACGATAGTCATATAAAATATTCAGTGTTCCATATTCTTCGTTTTTTACTTAAACATGCATGTCAGTTTCCAGTAACACGAGAATGGCGGCTTCTACCATGTTCTTTGTTAAGCGATGTTTTAACGGACAGCATGGGATAAAATCGCATTTTAAACTAGTGTAGGAGAGAGTGGGGTAAGATAGGCTAAATTTCGCTACAACCTTTTATCTGTAATAACAAAGAATATGTGTTTATTAATACTATTGGCAATCATCATATAAAACTTCATTGGAAAGACGTGTATGCAGTTACACAAAACCAAAAGTCAATTTGGCATTACTTCCATTCTCAATAGATCACATTGCTTGGTAAACCTAGTGTCGAGCTCATTTTTTTTTTTTTTTTTTTTTTTTTTTTTTTTTTTTATGGGTCTAGCACACGTGCTACAGGGAAGTCCCTAAAGCGCTACAGGAGCGACACGTGTGCGGAGAAAGCGATTCACGTTGTTCTTGAATCGCTGTAGATTGTACTCGATGGGAAACACAGTCCTGGGTAAACCATTCCAAATGTATGATGTTCTCCATATAAAAGACTGCTTGAAAAGCGTTGTACGAGGAGTAACAAGCTGAACCTCATACGGATGTGAAGCATTAGCGCGACGTGTACTTCTAATATGCACCGCTCTGGGAGGAATTAAACGGGCCACATCTTTCGAACACTTTCCATGAAAGTACTTGTAGAATAGGCTCAAGTCGCCAACCGTTCTTCGATGTTCCAGCGAATCAAGGCCGTCGGTCAGTTCCGGGTTTCCAATCAGACGAACAGCTCTTCTCTGGATAGAATCCAACAAATGCAGTGTATGTTTGGGAGCGGAGCTCCAAACATGGGAGCAGTATTCCATAGTTGGTCGAATTTGAGTTTTGTAAAGAATTAACAGTTGTTGTGGAGTGTAAAGCTTTCTGGTTCGAAACAATATTCCCAACTTTTGAGAAGCTCTTCTTGCTATGCCTGCAACATGTTCATGCCAGGACATATTTGCTCCCAAATTAACGCCTAACAGATTGAGTGACGATGTTAGAGGGATGGAGTGCCCCGACATAACTATGTCGGGTTCTGCAACGTTAACTTTTTTAGAAAAAAACTGCTGCCTGGGTTTTTGTAGCGTTAAATTCCACTTGGTTACTGTCACCCCAAGATAGAATTTCTTCCAGGTCTTTGTTAAGTTGAATGACTTCCTGCTGTCTGCGGATATTCGTCTGAGTAGTCGATGTCCGAGCGTTCAAAGTGAATGAAGAGATAAGTGTACTGTCATCTGCAAAGCTGTAGATTGGATTCTCGGTCTTTTCCAGCAGATCGTTAATATAAATGAGGAAGAGAGTAGGAGACAGTATGGAACCTTGGGGCACACCGGCGTTGATAGTGAAGGTGTTAGAAAGAAATCCGTCAACTGCCACTCGTAAAGAACGCTCTCTGAGGAAACATGAGAGCCACAAACAGAACTTTTCAGACATACCATAAGAACGTAGCTTAGCCAACAGCCCATCGTGCCAAACACGGTCAAATGCCTTGGATATGTCAAGAGCAACCGCTCGAGATTCTCCAAAGTGTTCAATTGCGTTGTTCCAAACATGTGTTACATAAGTCAGAAGATCTCCTGTTGATCTATTTTTACGAAAGCCATATTGGTGATCACTAATAATGTTGAATCCTTCAAGATATTTTAGAAGATGCTGATTGATAGCCTTTTCCATGACTTTCGATATTATTGAGAGTAGTGCGATTAGTCGGTAGTTATTTGGCAAGGTCTTCTTGCCTTTTTTAGGTATCGCCTGAACTGTGGCACATTTCCAGCAGGAAGGAAATATTCCCTTTCTGTAGGATAGGTTGAAAAGTCTACAGAAAACTGGTGTTAGTTCCCTCGCACAGTTCTTGAGAACTATGGCAGGTATTCCGTCAGCGCCTGAAGCCTTTTTGGTGTCTAGCTTCATCAAAATGCGTTTTATGATACGCTGTCTGAAGACAATATCGGGCATCCTTGACTGCACTATGGGAATAGTAGGTGGTGTTTTTCCTTGGAAATCGACAGTAGAATGTGAAGCAAAGAGTTCAGCCAACAAGTTCGCTTTCTCAACAGGTGTCGTTGCAATAGAATTATCTGGCCGTGTGAGTGGTGGTATGGTGGATTTGGTGAAATTTTGACTAACTGCCTTAGCGACTGACCAAAAGGACCTAGAATTGCCGGGACAAGCGAGAAGTTTTGTTTCTAATCCGTTGATTGTGTACCTCCTTGGTTTCGTCGATAATTTCTTTGCATCTGTTCCTGGCACGAACAAAGATGTTACGATTTATGGTGTTAGGATCTTCACGCCACTGTCGGTATGCAAGATGTTTAGAAGCAACAGCTTCTTTGCATTTTAGGTCAAACCAAGGCTTGCCGTTGGAAGGGCATTTCTTCGAAAAAGGGATGTAAGCATCCATACCGGCCAAAATAACATCGGAAACCTCCCTGGCGCAGTCAGATGGGTCGTCGGATCGAAAACAAACGTCCAACCAAGGGAAAGTTCGAAAATATTCCATGAGATCTTCCCATTTAGCAGATTTGTAGTGCCAAATCTTGCGCGGTTTGGGCGCCTCTCTGTCACTGATTGGTATAATACTCGATGTCGAAAGTAGTTTATGGTCGGAAGAACCTAACGGCGGATTTACGCTGACCGTGTAAATCTCCGGATTGGTGGTTAAAAACAGATCAAGAAGACTGGCGAACTCTCCGTCTCGATCAGGGATCCGTGTTGGTTCATCAATAAGCTGAGTCAAGCCACAACTGATTGAAAATGATTCGGCTTCACGACCTTGTTCGTCGGTAGTATTTGAATATTTAAGCCAGTTGATGTTGTGGACATTAAAGTCGCCCAGAATGGCAATTTCGGCCTTTGGATAGTTAATTTGTAAATGATCTATGGTGTCTGCAAGAGAAGCGAAAATTGTTCATATTTTAATTTCTCTGGTACGTAGAACCACGCTCAATTTACGGTACATCATACTCATAAAACTGTGCAAGGGTTCTGCTTCTTGTTCGAAGCTTGAAACATAGCGCTAATGCCATTTTTATGGTTATTAATAAGTTAATAATGAATATAATGTTAAGATGGCTCACGTTTACTTCAACATCATAAATATTAAATAACCTATCTGAAGCCAGCGTTCTTAAATACGCAATAATGACATATGAGATGTAAAAATGTTTAATGGTGGAGACAATAGCTCAAATCAAAATTCTTCATTAAGAATAATACTTTTTCTAGATAACTGGAAAATAAATAAAATATTCGCATTAGGTAAGGATTGGCAAACAACCCTCGTTGTACAAAAATCGATAGAACTGATATGGAATGCTAGAGAAACTTATATAAAACATCAAATTGAGTACCAGTGACCATTACTGAAGCAACTTGTATTTGTATATATTGTATATAATCGTCAATAAAAAATACAGAAATTAAATATAAAATTTGAAAACAGTAAACCTAAAAAGATAAGAAGAAATTATCGCAAATAATTATTACAAATTCTTGGCAAATACAATCCTTAGATGCCTTTTGTGCTGCACTACCATAGTATTACCCAAGAAAAATCTACTGAGTATTTCGTTACGAAATTGCTGTCCCCTTATTTTTGAATACTTTATAGTTGTCTCCACGTAAGAAGGCAAATGATTACACAATTTAAGCAAAAGCAGGTTGCAATATACAAGTTCTTCCATATTTTAAATTAAAAATAATCTAATTATGGTTTTGTAGTTAACAAATGCTCTCAGTAAATTGGCTAGTGATCCCAATAAAATAACATTATAACCTATGTAACAATAAATAAGTACATATGGGTCATTCCATGCCAAATCGACCACTTTTGACCCCGACCCCCTTCGATTTGGCTGAAAGTTTTTTATCTTTTTCTACTCTATGAAAAGCGATTCTCAGAATTTTTTCAAATTTTTTTACCCACCTCAAAAAAGTTATGAATTTTTCAAAAAAATGGCTCTTTTTTTTCAAATTGCCATAACTTTGTCAAAAATTGGCCGATCGAGACTTTTTTTTTTCAAAATTTTCATAATTAAATGTACTTTTTAAAAAAAAAATACAAAAAAATTTTCAGATAATAAAATCTATGAAATTTTTGCATTTTTTGAAAAAAAACGTCAATTTTTTGAAGTTCGGCATTTTTTATTATTATTTTTTCTTAAAAAAAACTCCAATCAATTCTGTAGTTATCCCCGCCAATCCCAGAGTGGGCCGATTTTTTTTTAAATTTTTTTTTAATTGAAAAAAAAATTTTTCAGTTTTTTTTTATTTTTTTAGAAACTTTGTTTATATAATAAAATAAATGCAAGTAAATGATTTCACGGTCTATTATACTTAATGTATAGTCTAAACTTACCACTAATGACTAGGATTCTACGTTTGATATGATTAACATTAACTGTTTTTAATACTAATTCAACAAATAATTTATTTCATTTTTCTTTGGCATTTGAATAATTTTGTTCACTATAATTTTGTTCCACCTTATAAAATAATTTCCTAAGCGTATTATAATAAATTTTAATCTGACATAAATAATATTATTAATTAATTAGATCGATAAGCTAGGGCATGACAATCACAGACTTACCTACGGCCAATTCACTAGATCCATCTATTCTATTTCATAAGCCTACCACCACTTTATATTGAGATCCAAAACATCACCTTCCAAATATAACGGTTAAGTTTTCCCCAGAAGAGGATTTCAATAAAGCTGTGAATGATTTGAATGGCCGATTTTTGAAAGCAAAACCAATTACGAGAACTCAGCAATTACACAGTGTAAGTCCAGACACAGATGGTTGTTCATATGTTAGAAATTTTTGAATGAATATAGAATATGTAAAATATTTAAACGCCAAAGAAAAATGAAATATTTATTTTATTATATAAAGTTTCTAAAAAAAACACAAATTTAAAAATTGTGAAAAACTGATTTTTTTTTTCAATTAAAAAAAAAATAGAAAAAAAATTCGGCTCACTCTGGGATCGGCGGGGATAACTGCAGAATTGATTGAAGTTTTTTTTAAGGAGAAAATAAAAAAATAAAAAACCGGTCAAGTGCAAGTTGAACTTGGACAATTAGTGTTCCGTACGTAGATTGTTTTTAAAATAAAATTTTTTGTTAGGGTGGTATAAAATGATCAGTGACTTCACAAAACACACTCCAAATGAGTTTTCAACAAAGTTTTTTTCCAATCTTTACTGAAAACTGGTGACCTTGAAATTTTGTATTTTTTTTAAATACCAAATAAATTATTAAAGGTAATGCACTCGTTATAATTTTCGTTCAATCTATACCCCGTGGAGAATATTCCAGAATTTTTTCAAAATTTTTTGATCAGTACTTTTCGAGATAAGGTACGGGACAGCGATTTTTTAAAAGTAATACGAAGAAAAGTGTGCGCAAGTATTACATTATATATATATTTTTTTACTCGTGTTTTCACAAGCTTTCATTTGACACCACACTCGATGACCTAGTAAAAAAAAATTTTTTTCACTTCCGATTTCACCCCTCAAAACGAACCCCTTAAGTCAAAATTTATGTTACGGTGGTATAAAATGATCAGTGCCTTCACAAAACACACCCTAAATGAGTTTTCAACAAAGTTTGTTTCCAATCTTTACTGAAATCTGATGACCTTGAAATTTTTGTTTTTTTTATGTACCATATAAATTATTAAAGGTAATGCACTCGTGATAATTTTCGTTCAATCTACACCCCGTGGAGAATATTCCAGAATTTTTTTCGAAATTTTTTGATAAGTACTTTTCGAGATAAGGCCCGGGACAGCGATTTTTCGCGAATTTTTAAAAATAATACAAAGAAAAGTGCGTGCAAGTATAATATTATATATATATATATTTTTTACTCGTGTTTTCACAAGCTTTCATCTGACACCACAATCGATGACCTAGTAAAAAAAATTTTTTTTCACTTCCGACTTCACCCCCCAAAACTAACCCCTTAGTCAAAATTTAATTCTCAAAACTACGTGGCTCTGATGAGGCCATCAATCCCTATATTATTACCAAATTTCACCTTTCTATGTCAAATAGTTTCGGAGAAAATCGGGTGTGACATACAGACAGACAGACAAACAGACACCGAAGTGATCTTATAAGTGTTCCGTACGGAACACTAAAAAAAAGGCGAACTTTAAAAAATTGACGGTTTTTCTCAAAAAAGGCAATAATTTCATAGATTTTACTTTTTGAAAAATTTATAACTTTTTTTGAGGTGGGTAAAAAAACTTGAAAAAATTCTGAGAACCATTTTTCATAGGGTAGAAAAAGATAAAAAAACTTTCAGCCAAAAGGGGGTCGGGGTCAAAAGTGGTCGATTTGGCATGGAATGACCCATATAGATCAAATAATTCTTACTGGATGCTTCATTTTAAATTATCTATTCTAAAAACTTACGTACATTATTGAATTAGAAGTCATCGTTTTAAGTTATGTCAGGCTTCTGTCCATTGTAATGAAATAACATGTATTTGTCTTACTAAAGTCTAGAATCAGATTATCACACTGTTATCTACTTTCTGCAAATTTTCAATTAATATTGTTCTTGAGTTCCTCAATTTTCCGTACTGTGACCACAACAGAAGTGTCGTCAGCAACTTTTGTCACTGATAAATAATATGATAGGTAGTTGACATAAATAATTGAAACAACGTTCTCTAGATAACGAGTTACAACTCTACATACATATTTTTCTCAGTTCTAACGAGAGGGGCAAACAAGCAAATACGGGACTTCTGAAACTTCAATGTCTAAACTTATCTACTGCTTTGTTTCTGTGTTCAGTTTTGAGAAAACATCATTGCAGTCCTAGTCGAATTCAATATTAAAATTGCTATGAACACGTTAAAACACATTGGATACTGATGTCTGGTACCAAACGCATGGTACGCAATTCTGTAATATATGATACACCAATTATTTTGCAATATTGCGTTCTTCATTTGACCTCCCACTCCAGAAGTAGCCGCCTGGATTCCTGGTTTGACCGCAACTCGTCTAGAAGGACCAGGTCTGCACTGCAACCAAGAAGGCGAAACAACTACTGGGGAAACTCTACCCCATCCTGAACCGCTCCAGTAAGTTGCTCCCTTACAACTCCATCGTGAAGGCAGGCCTCACGTACGCCTGCTCCACCTGGTGCCAACTCTCCAAAACAAGGAGAGCTCAGCTTCAAGCAGTGCAGAACAAGGCCCTGAGGATGAACACGGGAGCCCCGTGGTTCATGAGGAACCGTCAAATTTACAGGACCTCGGTGTGCCTACCGTAAAGGCACACATGAGGCAAATTCAACAGAAGTTTCTCGAGAAGGCGTCCCAGCACCCCAATCCGTGCATCAGGGATGCCTTCCGACTCCCACCTCAAGCCAGCCGCCAGTTCCCTAGACCGTCGGACCCGCAGCTGCTCTCGGACGAAGACGATGATCCCCTCGCCCGCCGTGACAAGAAGAATGTCATTCTAGGCTACGTTTAAATTAGTCCTAATTTAAGTCTTGTTGCGTCCTAGTTTAAGTTAGCGTAAGTCTTAGTCTAAGATAGTTTTAGTCTTAGTTCTAAGTCCTAGCTTTAAGAAACTTCATGTATATACTAAACACATTTCCTAGGTTAAGTTAGTATAGGATTCCTATTGTAAGAACTTAGGTTAAGATAGAATAAGTTTACATTTAGTAATAGAAATTATTTTTATATACTTTCAAAAATTATAAGAAAGAGGCCTGGCCTAGCTTAGAAATCAAAAAAGACAGTGATCATTTGACCTGTATATTTCAAGAAGCTTATCAGCAAAATATTGTTATAATTAAATTACATAACAACGTGTCAGAGCCAATACGAACAACTAAAGAGCTTAGACAGTAGGTTGCCATTATTTAATGTTGAATAAGTTTTGAAGAAATAGAAGCGTAGCTGTGGCGGAATGCGTATTTCAATTTAAAATCTTCATTTCCTCTTAGCGTTGCGTAGTTGGGACCCAAGATGCTACAGATTTAGAAAAATTATTGTCATACAAAACAGACGTTAAAAAACTAATTGTGAAAACGATACTAGCTTATACAATTGGAGTTCAGGTCATAATGGAAGATGAAAAATGATAATTAAATCTTTGAAGAAGTGTTAGAATGTCAAGAAGAAAAAAATTATGAAATTCAGAAATTAGAAATATAATGAAGATCCCAAAAACATAGTTATAAATAGAATCGAATTCAAAAACTGGTTGGGCCCTTTTTAAGGATGTTTGTTTAAGATGGAAACAGACGATTTTAAATGGACCTTAGTTAATAGAAGTAAAAGAAGACCGACACGAAAAACCTGGAATGAGAGTACTTGAAAGGCAATAACGCGAGGATATCTATAAAAAAGTTGAATGTTGTATAAATCAACGTGAAGTATATTTAGTATACTGCTAGATAATTTATATATACATTTATTCAAGGGTTTTATACTAAGGTTGTAACCAATACGGTATTTTTTTTTCTAACCAGCAAAGCAAAGTGGAATTTTCTCTCTAAATAAAAAAACCCTGTTTTTTCAACGCGTACTGTGGCTTAATAGAAATTTAATGAATTATAAATAAAGGCTTGCCATTATTTTGCAGTAAACAATTTTTCTAAAAACCAAATGTGCAAGGCAGAGACAATCATTTACGATCAGTAAATTATGTTCCCATAATATGGCGCCTACAGCATAACATCATATTTTTCCACTATGAAAGAAACATATAAGGCAGAGTTATAAAACCTTATATTAATAAATTTGTATTGAAAAACACTGTGTAATAAATGAGCTCGGTATTTTTTGTGTTATGTCAGCGAAAGACGGATAGGTTGCGTTATAAATATTCTTGTCTTGAGTAAATCTTTTAATATTTGAAAACTGTACTCAATAATTCTTTGCTGTAAAGAATTTCATGTTTATATTGGAAAAAAATAAAAAAAAATATTACACTAATAACTCCTACATAGTATTCTACATAATGATTACTACTACACTCTTCAGGTTACCATGAGAGGATTTGTAACGCTACGTCACATGCTTTGATGAAACCTAGCCCAGTACCACCGCTATATTTAATTTATCCTCTCATTTCATTAATCAGTAAATCTTCGAGCCATTTCTTTCCAGCGAAACTTCAAAATTCTCGCATGGGGCTTTTAAAACAATCTAAGAACGGAAAGAGTAATAAATGGAAGATCCTTTAAAATAAACATTTTGTAATGCTTATATACCGCAGTAATAAACTTACTACGAGCAAGATCATGACATTTATTCAATAATCGGGTGGTGCCTCTATTTTGATAGATAATATATCATAAAACAGTAATATTGTTCTCTATACGAGGGTCAGTGGTGCTCCTGCTTAAATTGTTTTCATTTTTATTGTTACCGTTAAACATTTAATAGGAATGTTAGTACAGTACAATCCCGATTATCCGAGTCGCGATTATCTGAAATCCGGCTTTTCCGAAACAAACTGTTAAAAAGCAAATTGTATTCCCATTAAACGAAAAAATCCTCATTATTCGAAACAGACGATGAGTTTTATAAGTTACTCATTACGTCTATTATTATCGCGGAGGTAATAGTTTCGTTTTAATAGATATTTTACAAAATGGAGCGTCATAATAATAAGCGTAAACGTGTTCTTATTACCTCAAAAGAGAAACTTGAAGCAATTCAACGTTTAGATAATGGTGAACTTTTCAAAAATATAGCGTAGGATTTAGGTGTAGCCGTGAGTACTGTTTCAGAGTGGAGAAAAAGTCGCGAGAAAATTGAAAATTGGTGAAGTGTTTTGTCATCGCCCACACAGGCACACAGGCAGGTATGAAAAACGATGAATGCCAAAAAGTGGACGATTCTTTATTTTTATGGTTTACACAGAATCGAGAACGTGGAATACCAATTTCAGGAACAATTGTAAAACATAAGGCAGTGAGTTAAGCGAAGAGTTGCCGGTTATTGAAGCGCCTGTAAATTTTTCTGCAAGTGATGGATGGCTAGACAGGTGGAAAAAAAGACATAGTGTACGTCAACTGAAAGCTTGTGGAGAAAGATTGTCGGCTGATGTATCTGCTGCAAAAAAAATTTGCAGAGAATTTTGAGCAGCTTATGAAAGAACATGCTTTACAACCAGACCAAATCTATAATTGTGATGAAACAGGCTTGAACTACAAAATGTTGCCGTCAAATAACTTAGCTTCAAAAACGGAAGTTGGAGCACCTGATTACAAACGTAGCAAAGAACGTATTACTGTTCTTGCATGTAGTAATGCTTCTGGAAGACACAAACTCCCATTATTATGTATTGGTAAGTCAGCAAATCTACGAACCTTTAAGAATATTCGTCGCAATGCTTTTCCTGTTTTGTATAAAAACCAAAACAATGCGTGGATAACCGCGACTCTATTTAAAGACTGATTTTTTGGAGATTTTGTTCCCAAAGTGGAATTTTTTTTAAAAGAACATGGATATCCGAGAAAATGTATTTTGTTACTAGATAACGCCCCCACTCACCCAAGTGGAGAGAAACTTGAAAGTGGGGAAATAAAAGCAATGTTTTTGCCTCCTGCTGTAACTTCTCTCATTCAGTCTATGAATGATAGTGTATTGGAAAATTTAAAACGCAATTACAGGCGTTTGTTATTGGAGCATATTTTAGAAGCAGATGAAGGTGGCAATCTTAATGATTGTCTTAAAAAGATAAACTTGAAAAATGTTATATATTGGATAGCTTCAGTCTGGAATCAAGTAAAGAGTAGTACTTCGGAAAAATCTTGCTCAAAATTGATTCCACAAGAGGAGAAACAATACTCAGAGGCAGAATCAGAAGATAATGAAAGTTTACATCAAATTATTACAAGAATATCAGGATGTGAAAGTGTTACGGAAACCGATGTTTGTGAATGGTTAAATAGTGATAGTGTGGAAGATGAAATGACTGACCAAGAATTAATTAAAAGTGTATGCAAAACTGCTAATAAAATAGACAGTGATGACTATGATGATAACGAAGTAGAAACCACTGACAATATTCCAGTAAAAATGTCACATTCAGAAGGACTAGAGGCCCTAGAAAAAGCGTTAACTTATGTAGAACAACAAGAAAATGCAACCGCCGCGGACGTTTTGCTTATCAAACGTTGGAGAGACATTGCAGCCAAAAACAGAACTAACGCAAAACGAGTGCAGTTAAAAATTACCTCATTGTTAAGACATTAAAATAAGTAAAGTAAGTAATTGTTCTATTCTTTGTTTTAATAAATAAGTATGTACGTAATAGTATATTGTATAAATGGTTTTAAGTCAATCTGCAATGTTCTATTCATTCTAAACTTCTATTTTATAAAAAAATTCGGATTAACCGAAACTTCGATTATCTGAAATCACTTTGGTCCATATTATTTCGGATAATCGAGATTCTACTGTACCTTATCTGGCTTTGCCCCCAGCGGTACGAGTCTGGTTTTTTCGACCGTGGGTTTTTTTCCTGGATTAAATGTTTTGACGTTTCACAGTAGATGGCGTGGAGACTTATTAGTTAGTAATATCTACACTCCAGGGTTGTCCATTGTTATTAAATTTCCGTACTTTATTTCGAAGGGTAAAACTTACCAACGGTCTTTTCCGGATAAGCCACTATATATTTTTTTCTGAATAATATGTTATGTTTTGTATCGTTTTATCTTGGCTGCTATCCCAATTTACTCCGCACTCTTCTGTTTTAGAAGGAATCTGCTTGGCCATATATAATTAATGGTTACATAGATCTAAGATTAATGCTGTGTAACCGGCTACTACTTGGTGGAATGAAACAATATGTATTTTATCTTAATGCGATCCACTTTGGAACGTGTTGCATTGTTTTTGTTTTTCATTACTGTAGAAGTTCTGTATGATAATAATCTGTAGATATTTATTACTAAATATAGGTGAAGTTGGCGTATTATGTTTAAAATGTTGAAAATTACCTTTCGTTACAGATAATTATGATTAGAAAATCAATATATATATTCCTGTAGTTATAAATTAAATTATACTAAGCATTTTCGGGAGATAATTTTTCTGGAAAATATAGATATGGTAAAAGAAGGTAGGAGATCCAGTCCAAAATACCATGGATAGTATTACCTTTCCTGAAACTGAACTAGCTCTTAGCAAACCGAGTCATCCCGAATAGAAATTGGCCTATAGTTTGAGATATCATTTAAATC
The DNA here is from genome assembly GCA_019049505.1 of Pachyrhynchus sulphureomaculatus. NCBI lineage: Eukaryota > Metazoa > Arthropoda > Insecta > Coleoptera > Curculionidae > Pachyrhynchus > Pachyrhynchus sulphureomaculatus. The sequence goes on along the minus strand of CM032456.1, from coordinate 203,628,422 downwards.
ACCCTTTTTAAAAATTGTAGTAACTAGAGTTCTCTGTTCTAAGCAAAAATTTATTAATTATGGTCATGACATTACAACCAGATTCTTGATAGGTTTAACTAAAGGGAGTTGAACTTATTTCAAGCAAAAATTTATTGAATTAGGTAATCAACTTACAGTCATATTCTTGATAGGACACTAGCACTCACACGGGTGCCGAAACTGCAACCCTGGCTGACTTTAATGTTCACAACCTTAACTGGCTTAAGTATTCCAGAAAATAAGTGGTGAGGCTGAATCATTCTCAATCAATTGTAGTTTTACTCAGCTTATCGCTGAACCAACACGGATCCCTGATCAATAGCGAGAGTTCGCTACTCTTCTCGATCTATTTTTAACCAGCGTAAATCCACCCTTAGGCTCTTCCGACCATATACTGCTTTTAACATCGAGTTTCTTATCGCTTAGTGGCAGAGAGGCGCCTAAACCGTAATGTTATATTACTAATGAAAAAGGCTGTGGTCTAGCATCACTACTGACCATAAAGTGTGATAAATGTCTGACAGGAAGTACACATATATCGAAGGACAATAAGGAACATTATAATGTTAACACTGAAGCTGCACTAGGTAATTATAAGTTAAACAAGTAAATTAATTAAATAATTAAAACAAATGCTTTAAATTATTTATTTTTATTTTATTTATTAAAACTAATACCCACTGCAAATCTATTATTAGTTACACTTAATATTATTTACTTGCACCATATGTTTTAATTATATAAACTTGTACTATACAATTTAAAATATTTAAATTTCCCCTATTACCACTAAATGCAACGTTGCTGCTATTTCAGAGATAAAAGGTAAATTATTCACAAGTACCTCCAATAATTGTTATTTTTCATAAAGTTAAAGCTTTCTAATTAAATATGAAATTTTTTAAAAATTATCGCGAAATTTCAATGTCTAACATAGTTAAATTTCCTATTGATGGCATTTTTTTTTTCATTTGTTATAACAAAAAATGTATCATTTTTATATCAAACTAGCCGGCCCGCGGCTCCGCTCGCGTGGACTTGATTCACTACTATCGTCACTGCTTATTCCTTATGTTACCCAACGTAATAAAATATCTCCCATTATTTCTCCTTATCTCCCAATATTTCTCCTTATTTCCCATTATCTCTACATAATTTCCATTATCTAGGCTTATCTCTGCTCATCTCCCATTATTTCTCCTTATCTCCCATTATTTCTCCTTATCTCCCATTATCTCACCTTTTTCCCATTATCTAGGCTTATCTCGACTTATCTCCCATTATTTCTCCTTATCTCCCATTATTTCTCCTTATCTCCCATTATTTCTCCTTATCTCCCATTATCTCACCATAACTCCCATTATTTAGACTTATCTCTGCTTATCTCCCATTATCTCTCATTATCTCCCATTATTTATACTTATCTCCCATTATCTCACCTTATCTTCCATTATCGAGGCTTATTTCGACTTGTCTCCCATTATTTCTCCTTATCTCCAATTATCGCACCTTATCTCCCATTATCTAGGCTTATATCGAATTATATAGAACATGTGTATAAATTTATAAAAACACGTAAATCGGATAAGTGGTTCTCGAGTGATAAGCGCACTAACGGACAGACAGAGAGACGTTGCATTTTATATATATTGTATTCTTTGCTACATGATATTGTTCCATATTTACTGCTTTAGGGAGTGTATTGCAAGAGAACGCGCTAGTGGCAAACTTTTCTCCGACTTAATTCACTATTATCGTCACTGCTTATTCCTTATGTCACCTAATAAAATGTAGCCTATAACCTGGCCAGAGAACATACGTATGGTTAAAAAAAAGCACGTAAATCGGATAAGTAGTTCTGCAGTGATAAGCACACTAACGGACGGACAGACAGACAGACAGACGGACAGAGCGACATTGCATTTTATATATATTATAGATATTCTCTGCTACATAATATTGTTCCTTATTTAATGGTTTGGACTGTGTATTGCTACCTAACGTAATAAAATATAGCCTATAACCTGGCCGGAGAAGATATGTGTGTTTAAAAAAAAAAGTACGAAAATCGGATAAGTGATTCTCCAGTGATAAGCGCACTAACGGACAGACAGATAGACAGAATACGTTGCATTTTATATATATTATAGATGTAATAAAATATATACCTATAACCTGGTCAGAGAACATATGTATGAATTTTAAAAATCACGTAAATCGGATAAGTGGTTCTCGAGGGATAAGCGCATTAACGGACAGACAGACAGACAGACAAACATTGCATTTTATATATATTATAGATATAGATTATTTTTATTATTATATAACCTGGCCAAAGAATATATGCATGAATTTAAAAAAAAGGCAGGTAAATCTGATAAGTGGTTCCTGCGTGATAAACGCACTAATGGACAGACAGACAGACAGAGAGACATTGCATTTTATATATATTATAGATTATACATATACAGATACATAATATTGTTCCATATTTAATGGTTTAGGCTGTGTATTGCAAAGGCACGCGCTAACGGCAAACTTATTTGCGACATCATTCACTATTTTACGTCACTGCTCATTCTTTATACTACCTATCGTAATAAAATATAGCCTATATCCTGGCCAGAGAACATATGTATGTTTTAAAAAAAAAAGTACGTAAATCGGATAAGTGGTTTTTCAGTGATAGGCGCACTAACGGACAGACAGACAGACAGACAGACAGACAGACAGAGAGACGTTGCGTTTTATATATATTATAGATGTAATAAAATATATATCTAAAACCTGGTCAGAGAACATATGTACGAATTTAAACAATCACGTAAATCGGATAAGTGGTTCTCGAGGGATAAACGCACTAACGGACAGACAGACAGACAGAGAGAGGTTGCAATTTGTTTATATTATAGGTATAGATTATTATTATTATTATATAACCTGGCCAAAGAATATATGTATGAATTTAAAAAAAGACCTAAATCGGATAAGTGGTTCTCGCGTGATAAACGCACCAGTGGACAGACAGACAGACAGAGAGGCATTGCATTTTATATATATTATAGATTCTAGATATTCTCTACTACATAATATTGTTCCATATTTAATGGTTTAGACTGTGTATTGCAAGGGAACGCGCTAGCGATAAACTTTTTTCCGACTTCATTCACTATTATCGTCACTGCTCATTCCTTATGCTACCTATCGTAATAAAATATAGCCTATAACCTGGCCAGAGAACATATGTATGTTTTTAAAAAAAAAGTACGTAAATCGGATAAGTGGTTCTCCAGTGATAAGGTCACTAACGGACAGACAGACAGACAGACAGACAGACAGACAGACAGAGAGACGTCGCATTTTATATATATTATAGATTGATGTATTCTCCATAAGACTATATATATTATTAATTTCGATTTTTATTTAAATAAATAAATTGCCTGAAAACACCCCTCTTGGGATAGGGCCACCCTTTGGGTTCTCTAGATCTAGTTTATGGGTTGATCAGACCCGTTTTCCTTGTTGTTATATTTCTCTGCTTAGGTGTTTCCAAAGTTTTCTGTTAAACGTCTTCTCCTTCCAGTTCGTAATCCCTGCAGCCTCCATGTCTTCTCTGACTTGCTGCAGCCATCGTATTCTCGGTCTACCTCTCCTTCTACGTCCTGGTTCCCATTGAAGTATTTCATATATTGGTGCTCCTGGGCCTGCTCTCCATGTGTGCCCTAGCCAATTAAATCTCTTCTGTTTTATCTTTTTGACTATCTCCTCCTCCACTTCTTCCAAAATTTCTTGATTAGTCCTCCTTCTGTAGACTCCTTCACATATTCTTATTGGCCCTAGGATCGCTCTTAATATCCTTCGTTCAATTCTACTCATGTCTTCCTCTTGTTTCTTTGTCATGCTTATAACTTCGGTAGCAGACATTAGTTTTGGGAGTATTATTATCTTGTATATCCTCATCTTACTGTGTCTTCCTATTATCTTACTACTTAACAATTTCGTATTGCTATGGAACAACTTGTTTGCTTTTATTAATCTTTCCTTTACTTCCATTCCCTTGTTCCCATCCCAATACAGCGTCACTCCCAAATATTTAATCTTCTATACTCTTTTAAAGGTATATTCGTTTAATCTAATCCTTTCCATTTCCTGACTATTTTGTTTTCCATTTTTCATTATTTTGGTTTTCTCTTCATTTATCTTCAACCCCATTTTTGCTCCTTCTACGCTTATTTCTCTCACCATTTCCTTCATTATTTTATGGTTCTTTGCAATAATTACTACATCGTCCGCATATGCCACTACTTGGCTGCCTTCGTATTGAACTCTGATTTATATTCCTTAGTACATATTGTAGTGTTAGATTGAATAACGTTGCCGATAATGCAACTCCCTGTCTAACTCCTTTGTTAATTTCGAAATCTTGTGTTCTTCCTTTGTGTGTTTTGACATTGGCGAATGTCTCTTTCGGTGTCATCATACATAGTCGTCTTATCTTGCTCGGTACTCCTACTTCTTTTAGTACTGTATTTAATCCACTTCTCTTAACCGAGTCAAATTCTTGCTTAAAGTCGATGAACAACAATTCCAAGTTTAGTGCATGTTGTTGTGCTCTTTCCAATGCTTGTTTGACCAGATGTATTGCATCTACCGTAGATTTTCCTTGTGTGTAATAGGACAATACCACATTGGTATTGTCCTATTACATTTTTTATTACATATTTTAGTTTTTCATGTATCATCGTTGTCAAAATCTTGTAGGCGGTGTTGAGCAGGGCAATTCCTCGATAATTTTCGTATACTCGTTGGTCCCCTCTCTTGTGTATTGTTACAATTTCATCTCCTTTTCCAATCATGTGGCATGCGTTCTTCTTTCCATATTTGTTTAATTAGTACGTACATGCTTTCACAGTTCTTCTCCGCCGTATTTGAACAATTCCATGTTTATCCTGTCTCTGCCTGGCTTTTTTCCGTTCTTACTTCTTAGTATTATTTCTTTTATTTCATCTCTTGTTGGGTCTAGAATCGTTTCTATTTCATTTTCTTCTTGCTCGTTTTCTTCGGTTATGTATTCTTCCTGTATTTTTATTGTTCGTTTAAGAGGTGCTTGAAATGTTCCTCCCATATAATAATATACTGTTTTTCTTCTTCTATTATTTTTCCCTCTCTGTCTTTCACTTCTCTGACTTTTCCTTTATAAGATCTGTTCTGTATTTTGAACTCATTGTAAAACTGTTTTGCCTTAACAGTTCGACCTTCTGTTTCTATTTCTCCAATTTGTTCTTCTATCCATTCTCTTTTTTGTTCTACTAATTACTTTATTACATTCCTTCCTAATACTTTCATTTTTCCGTCCGTCCCCAATATTATTTGTTTTCAACCATTTCATCCTGGTATTTATTTTTTTGTTTGCCATTCTTTTACATGTTTCATTAAACCATTCTTTCAATTTGTGATTTCCTTCTATCCCTATGCTTTCTTGCGTTGCTTCTCTCGCGCATCTTTTCAGTTCGCTCCATTTATTTTCAATGCTTTCTTCTGTTTTTTTGCGTCAATAGTTTTCTTCTTAGAGATTCTTCATACTCGGTTCTTTTTGTTCTTCGTTCAATTTTTGTACATCCCATTTGTTTTCTTTGTTCCTGCTTGGTATTTTCTTTTTTAAATTTTGTTTTATCTCCGCCACAACTAAGAAGTGGTCGGAGTCTGCATTGGCTCCTCTATACGTTCTTATGTCCTGCACTGAGGATTGTCTCCTTCAGTTTATTTTTATTTAAATAAGGTTCCTAAACACCTTAAATTTTGCATAAAATATTTTTAAACTAATTAATCTATCGGAATAAATCTATATAAAATATTTTTCATATTTTAGATTTAACATCTCAACCTCTTTAAAAGTCTATTATCACGCGTATCACAGTATATTTCCAATATGAAAGCATAGGCAACCCTCATAACGACAGAGCGGATTATCTTGCTAAACTTGCCATAGAAAGGGGCAGTATGAACATGGGAGAGAATCACTACTCTGATTTTAACATCTTCATAAAACACCTACACAGCTCTCTCTTCCAACTCAAATGGGACTTGGAAGATCCCAACAACAAATTATGGTCCATCAAAACCAATGTATTTCCTCCCCTTAACTCCACAGAACTGAACCGAAGACATAATGTAATAATGAGAAGACTGGCATTGGGACACACCTACTCCACGCATGTACATCTATTAAAGAGAGATCCCCCTCCACTCTGTCCTAAATGTGACTCCCCCTTATTAGTGTTACATCTAATCGAATCCATTCAACATCAAAACTTGAGAGACACCCACGGCATCCCATCCAACATCACCATCCTCATAAAATCTTTTGTCCCACTTAAAGAAAACATAACCAATTACTTAAAAGAATTCAACTTCATAGTCTAATCTATTTATACCAAACTAACTCTAGTGGGCGCTAAATTATCTTAGCTGTCGATGCGCCCTGCCCAACAGAAACAAACAAACAAAACCAATATGAAGTAAATAGTGACGAATTATATGAAAAATATACTTTCGCTTACATGCTACGTTAGTTAAATAAAGTCCTCCTAATTTCACTTAAGTGGTACCTTAAAAACTTTTCTTAAAATATTTGGACTGGAGCCCTATACAAACCCTATAATTTGTCTAGTCATGAAACCATTTTACTTGCTAGCGTATTCTATTTGTTTATAACTCGTTTAGGGCTGTCTATTAAAAATTAAATACACAATGACCATTAAATTTTTTTATAGTTCTACTAATAAAGAGTGATGTAGCATTTTTCTGAGATGCCTGAGAACTTTGGTCTTTTAAAATAGTTGAAACTTTTCAGATAATGTGAGAAGCATTATTTGAACAGTAGAAGTGTACTTAGAGATGACGGAACAAAAAATTATTGTTTATTTCATTAACTAGAGATTTTCAATAGAAACTTAAAGATATAATGTGCGTTGGCTCGTCAGTAGCAAAAACCGTAGGTACATACGGGATGTGGCACCAAAATCCAGACAAATTAAACATTTTTTTGAAACATAAGTTTTATTGCAAAAATGGAGAAGTTTATAATTGTTTTTTTTGATAAATTGTTTGTTAGGTCATAAAGAACACATTTACTCAATATTTTTTTTATGGGTCTATCACACGTGCTGCAGGGAAGTCCTTAAAGCGCTCCGGGAACGGCATGTGTGCGGAAAAAGCGATTCACGTTGTTCTTAAATCGCTGTAAATTGTACTCGGTGGGAAACACAGCGCTGGGCAAATTATTTCAAAGGGATGATGTTCTCCATATAAAAGACTGCTTGAAAAGCGTTGTACGCTGAGTAACAAGCTGAACCTCATACGGATGTGAAGCACCAGCGCGACATATATTTCTAACATGCACCGCTTTGGGAGGAATTAAGCGGGCTACATCCTTCGAACACTTTCCATGAAAATACTTGTAGAACAGACTCAAGTCGTCAACCGTTCTTCGATGTTCCAGCGAGTCAAGGCCACTGGTCAGTTCCGGGTCTCCAATCAGACGGACCGCTCTTCTCTGAACAGAATCCAACAAATGCAAACATGGGAGCAGTATTCCATAGTTGGTCGAATTTGAGCTTTGTAAAGAATTAACAGTTGTTGTGGAGTGTAAAGCTTTCTGGTTCGAAATAATATTCCTAACTTTTGAGAAGCTCTCCTTGCTATACCTGCAACATATTCATGCCAGGACATATTTGTTCCCAAACTAACGCCCAACAAATTGAGCGACGATGCTAGGGGAATGGAGTGCCCCGACCTAACTATGTCGGGTTCAGCAACGTTAACGTTTAAAGCTACAAAAACTAGGTTTTTGTAGCTTTAAATTCCACTTGGTTACTGTCACCCCAAAATAGAATTTCTTCCAGGTCTTTGTTAAGTTGAACGACCTCCTGCTGTCTGCGGATATTCGCCTGAGCAGCCGATGTCCGAGCGTTCAAAGTGAATGAAGACACAAGCGTACTGTTGTCTGCAAAGCTGTATATTGGATTCCCAGTCTTTTCCAGCAGATCGTTAATGTAAATGAGAAAGAGAGTAGGAGACAGTATGGAGCCTTGGAGCACACCGGCGTTGATTGTGAAGGTGTTAGAAAGAAATCCGTCGGCCGCCACTCGTAAAGAACGCTCTCTGAGGAAACATGAGATCCACAAACAGAACTTTTCAGACATACCACAAGAGCGCAACTTAGCCAACAGTTCATCGTGCCAAACACGGTCGAATGCCTTGGATATGTCAAGACTAACCGCTCGAGATTCTCCAAAGTGTTCAACTGCGTTGTTCCAAACATGTGTTACATAAGTCAGAAGATCTCTTGTTGATCTATGTTTACGAAAACCATATTGGTGATCGCCAATAATATTGAATCGTTCAAGATATATTTTTTTTTACTCAATATCCCCTTCTGCTTGAATGATTGCCTCCATTCTCGGTCTAAGGCGGTCGCAGGCCCGTTTTAATGAGTCACGGTCCATATCGAGGAATGCCGATTCAATAGCGGCTCTCAACGATGCGACGTTTGGATGTCTGAACTTGTTAGTGACCCTTTCAACCACGCTCCATACATAGAAGCCCAAAGGACTTAAATCTGGGCCGTTGGGAGGCCAAAATTCTTTGGACCAAAACGTGTCGACGTTGCCCGACAACCAATTTTTTCCTTGCCGGTGTTGAAAAACATTCGTTGGACTTCTCCGACTTGTTATACTTCGCGACAACATCATACATAGTCGATCTTGAGTACCCGAAGAAGCGAATGATTTCTGTCGCTGAGCGCCCAGCGTGAACACTTTCGATATTCGCGGCTCTTCGAATATACTCCGCACTTGGTTTCAACATTGCGACTGTTTCAAGGTTATGAATGTTTAGTACGTGCGTCAAGCTATTTGGATGCCAAACGCGACCTCTCGAAGTATGGAACGGCGGGAAATTCAAATTGAATTTTGTCCGCATTTTCGCGCCGTACTCTGTATATTTTTTATAGGCATATTACACGCGCTGTCGGGAAATCCCTAAAGCGCTATCGGAGCGACGCGTGTGCGGAAAAAAAAAAAAACGATTCACGTTGATCTTGAATCGCTGTAAATTGTACTCGGTGGAGAACAGAGATCTGGGCAAAATCATTTCAAAATAAAAGACTGCTTGAAAAGAAAGGGTTGTACGAGATGTGATAAGCTGTTTAATAAGTCCGACTTGCACTTGGCCGGTTTTTTCCTTTAAACAGGTAATATTTACTACTCAGTATATATCACCATTACACCAAACACTTTATTTTTGCACTCGACGCGCGTTTCGCTAATCATGTTAGCTTCATCAGGACCGATGATTGACTAAAGCTAAACTACAAATCTACCCTATTTATACTTAGCCTAACCCTGAATTACTCAGGCGGAACTAATGGCATAGGCAAGTCCATCAGTTCCGGTCAAGTAACCAGTAGAAGGGACTATAAGGAATAGGCCCTCTGTCTTTATTTAAACTACTTTTACATTTTCTAATTTCCATACTTTCGTATGCTTTCAACAATCTCCTCTCAGATACATTTTTCATTGCAAACAACACAAATTAGCCTCATTACATTTTTTAGTTCATCGTCTGGTCACTTTCCCTTTGAATAGAGTAAACTTTAATAAAGAAAGGAATCGTATTAGAAATATAACTAGAGTTAATGGTTATAACGATGACTTAGTAAATAAGCTAATAAATAGACATAAGTTTAGGTTTAATATTCAGAATTCCACCTTTTTTACACGCGAAGAAAATAACACCAAGTATGTCTCCATACCATATAATTCGCAATATAGCAAGAGACTCAATAAGGTATTTAATAAGGTAGGCCTCACCTTAGTCTATAAGTCATCAGACAATCTGAGGAATATCTTAGGAAATTCCAAAGATAAGATTCCTAATTGTGAGAAAAGTGGAATTTATGAAATTAGTTTTAATGATTGTGACAAAAAGTATGTTGGGCAAACTAAAAGGTCAATTAAAACACGATTCAAAGAACATTTAGCACACTTAAAATACAGTAGAGCAGAAAAGTCTAGCATTGCCGAACATGTCCTTGAAGCTGATCATATTGTAACATTAGATAATCTAAGATTAATAAAAAATGTATCTGATAGGAGATTGTTGAACGCATACGAAAGTATGGAAATCATAAAATGTAAAAGTAGTTTAAATAAAGACAGAGGGCCTATTCTTTATAGTCCCCTCTACTGGTTACTTGACCGGAACTGACGGCCTTGCCTATGCGATTAGTTCCGCCTGAGTAATTCAAGGGTTAGGCTAAGCATAAATAGGGTAGATTTGTAGTTTAGATTTAGCCAATCATCGCTCCTGATGAAGCTAACATGGTTAGCGAAATGCGCGTCGAGTGCAAAAATAAAGTGTTTGGTGTAGTGGTGATATATACTGAGTAGTATCATCGTGCCAAAGATTCCACATTCCCAACTTAGTGGTAATATTTAATTCAACGCACAACAAAAATAGATTTTTAACCACTCTGTGAAACTTAAGTCACAAAAAGCTTTTCTTGTCTTATTTCTTTTGTTAGAAAAGAAATTATTCCATATGCATAATCACTAAATGAGAAAATATGTCAGAGCCATTTTAGAACTACTCGCAATTAATTCAACGGCATTTCTGGCTAAACCTAGGAATGCTAAAAAATGTACGAATCCACACATCCGCATTCGTGGGAGTTCAGAGGAAAAATCACAACACTTGATAACATCTAATTTAAAACGAACAAACATAGATTTACAGCTGATTCGATTGGTAGATGTACGAGATTTGCATTAGAATTAAAGTCCCTAACAAGCTTGCATGCGAGTACCAACAAATTGGTCGAAAAAGAAAACGTTGCTTTAGGTAAAATAGGAAGCGTACAATTCGTATTCGCACTTTGTTTGTTCTTTGCATGAAAATCCGTAGGGCATGATTATCATATGAACTCTGTTTATATTGGTGTTTTTTGGAATTATAATATCAATTTACATCTTCATCATTTATTATTTATTACCATATTTTAGTCTGATGTTGCTGTAAACCTTTTAATTTGATAAGAGGTAATAAGATATATGTAAAAAATTGATTACCGACTGTTTATTGTTTATTAACCTTTCAACTCAGTAACTGGTACAGCGCCAGAAGGGTAGGTTTATTTGCTCCAAAATTATCGCTGTTAAGAACAGTATTTTATTGTGTACTGTGAAGATATAAGACGCACATGTAATATAGAAAGTATCAACCAGTGGATAAGAGGAAGAAAAGTGGAATGGGATCAACACAGAGGAAGAATGACAAATAACAGGCTAGTACTGATAGCAAGAGACAAATCACCGAATGGAGGAAGATGTCCAAGAAAGAGATGGAGCGACGATATATAGATCAGGGAATAAAGAAAACAGGCAATAATGCCTAGCTATAAGCAGGAAGAAGAAAAACAATATTTTAAAACGGTAAGATACAACGAATTGTACCAAATATATATACCTAGTACTCAATCGGAGGCTGACAAAGCAGCCACAAGCTGACAGAGTGGTTGGGACAGCCAACATTAAAGGCAGGCAGTGAGATTTGCGAGGGATCAACCTCAGACATTATTTGGTTTATTGTAAAACAACTGAAAATAGTCAGAGCTCATATTTTAGCAGTCTACTCACTGTTCTTTTATTCGTCCATCCATCCCGAGACGCGTTTCGCCGTATCATGGCTCATCAGTCGGGCTAGGATAGACAAAGAAGAGAACAGAATTTTAAGTACTTTATTCTGGTACTTAGGGAACACAACGGTAAGATACAACGAATTGTACCAAATTCGCATACCTAGTGCCAACCACTCTGTCGGCTTGTGACTGCTGTGTCAGCCTCCGATTGAGTACTAGGTATGCATATTTGGTACAATTCGTTGTATCTTACCGTTGTATTCCGTAAGTACCGGAATAAAGTACTTAAAATTCTGTTCTCTTGTTTGTCGATCCTAGCCCGACTGATAAGCCGTGATAAGGCGAAACGCGTCTCGAGATGGATGGACGAATAAGAGAACAGTGGGTAGACTGCTGAAATATGGGCTTTGCCTATTTTCAGTTGTTTTACAATAAACCACACTATATTAAAACCTATACATTTGTTATAGTTAATGTGCATTTTAAGGATATAACATACATGATGAAAACCAAATGATTCCATGTCTCGATCTGTACATCGTAAAAAATGTTTTTAGTCTTGGAATTTTATAGAAATATTTATTTTTACCGAGAAAATTTTAAAAAAAAACTGGATTTACGTGGTAAAGTTACATATGATTATGCATATTACTTAAAGTTGATTAAATTTATTTAATACTTTTTGTGTAACTATTTATGATAGTATGTAATATTTATATCATAAGTCAGCCGACAATTCACGCCTGAGCGGAACCATCTGGTTGACGTTGTTGTTAAAGAACGCCGACGATCCTATTGTCTTGTTGGTACTGTTAAGACTTAAAGGAAGATCTTCCTTCAAGTCTCAAAAGATTTACACACACACACACACTTATTTCTTAATAGTTATTATTATTTGTGTTTTATGTAGCTATGTCTGTCTCGGTTATTTATAAGATTAAGATTATTATTAATGATGTTAATTAGTGTCCTGTACGGAACACTTATAAGATCACTTCGGTGTCTGTCCGGGTGTCCCGATTTTCTTCGAAACTATAGAAAGTTGAAATTTGGCATTAATATAGGAATTAGTGGCCTCATCAGAGCCGTGTAGTTTTGAAAGTTAAATTTTGACCTAAGGGGTTGATTTTGGGGTGTGAAATCGGAAGTGAAAAAAAAAATTACCAGGTCATTTAGTGGGGTGTCAAATCAAAGCTTGTAAAAACACGAGTTTAAAAATTTATACTTGCGCACACTTTTCTTTGTATTATTTTAAATAAATCGCTGCCGCCCCCCATATCTCGAAAAGTACTGATCAAAAATTTTGAAAAAAATCTGGAATATTCTCCACAGGCTGTTGTTTGAACGAGAATTTGCTGAAAACTCATTTGTGGTTGATATTGATCATTTTATATCTCCGTAACAAAAAAAAAATATTTTAAAAAGCAATCAACGTATGGAACACAAATTGCGCAAGTCCGGTTTTTTTTTATTTCTATTTTGAACGTATAGTTTAGAAATTTAAAATACGTGTGTGTCTTTTAATTTTTAGTTTAATTTTAGGTTGAATTTCACCTTTATTTCTGGTTTATTTTAATTTTCCCATTCCTTGTTTCGGCCATATCATAACAGGTAAAATATTCTGGTGAAGAATGGAATTTGCATAAATATATGGAAATTATTACATATTTTTGTGTAGTTTTACATGTTGGGGAATATTACGTAAATTGTGTTCAATTAAATGAGTAATCAACGATGAAAAATGGACTCATGAATATCCATTTAATTATTTTAAAGTACATAAAATAGGGGTAACACCCTAAACGTTCTTGGATGTTTTAAGGAATCAGGTTGCTGGCTAGTTCCAGTCTCTTCTGGACAGAATCCAAAAAACGCAGTGTATGGTTGGGAGCAGTACCCCAAAAATGGAAGCAGTATTCCATCTTTGGTAAAATTTGAGCTTTGTACAGGATTAGAAGTTGTTGTAGAGTATAAAGCTTTGTACTACAAACTAATATTCCCAGCTCTATATAAATTTCTTCATTAAATTTTCATTGATTTCATTGATTCTTGCTGTATTTCCAATACGGTTTCTTTCATTTTGGGATTTTATTTTACTTAACAAAGAAGGTTACTAAACGATGAACTATGAAGTGCAATGTCAATTTTATATCTTAGTAATAGTCAATGGGCAGTCCTTAACGTCTTAAGTAATAGTAGAGTCGACGAAAGATACACATCTTTTCTTGAACACATATATAAAAATGCCACATCCCAAATAACGCTTGAAGAGAATACAAATAAAATCAAATCCCCGAAGTTGTTCATGTTGACTCTAGAAGACATATTCAAATAACTATAGTGGAAAAATAAAGAAAAACTAATTGACGGTGAACGATTAAATCACTTAAGATTCGCAGATGATGTCACTTTGATCATCAACACAAAAGAAGAATTAGAAGAAATACTGAGAGAATTAAATAACAATTTTCAAGAAATAGGTCTAAAAATAAACTTCACCAAAACCCAATATTTGAACAACGAATCTGAAGATTACAGCCAGAAACTGTTAATAGAAGGTGAAAGAATAGGAAAGGTACAAACATTCATATATTTAGGATAAAAAATCGAAATATCAAAAAATAATTTAAAAGCTGACTTGGATAGAAGAGTTTCGTTAGTTTGGTCTGTGTTCAAAAGGTTACAATCCACATTTAAATTGGGCATCCCAAATACAATAAAAGCCATAGTGTTTGATCAAAATGTATTGCCGGTATTAAAACATATGGCACAGAAATGTGGGTTTTAAATAAAATTCCAGGTAACCCAAAGAACAATAAAGAGGAGAATGCTAAATATTAGACTCCGAGACCGTATTTCTAACATCGAAATACGAAATAATATTCCCAACTTTTGAGAAGCTCTCCTTGCTATGCCTGCAACATGTTCATGCCAGGACATATTTGCTCCCAAATTAACGTCCAACAAATTGAGTGACGATATTAGAGGAATGGAGTGCCACGACATAACTATGTCGGGTTCAGCAACGTTAACTTTTTTAGAAAAAACTGCCGCCAGAGTTTTTGTAGCGTTAAATTCTGCTTGGTTACTGTCACCCCAAGATAGAATTTCTTCCAGGTCTTTGTTAAGTTGAATGACTTCCTTTGTTCTGCGGATATTCGTCTGAGTAGCCGATGTCCGAGCGTTCAAAGTGAATGAAGAGATAAGCGTACTGTCATCTGCAAAGCTGTAGATTGGATTACTGGTCTTTTCCAGCAGATCGTTAATGTAAATGAGAAAGATAGTAGGAGACAGTATGGAGCCTTGGGGTACACCGGCGTTGATAGTGAAAGGTGTTAGAAAGAAATCCGTCGACTGTCACTCGTAAAGAACGCTCTTTGAGGAAACATGAGAGCCACAAACAGAACTTTCAGACATACCATAAGAATATAGCTGTAATGTTGGTGTGTAATTAGTGGTGTGAAAACTGTTGTGAAGGGTCATTGTGTCAAAGATTCCACAATCAACATACCATTTTTGTTGGTTGCAAGTGAACTTTTTAAATGCATTCTAAGCTTCCATTTTAATTTACTTGTATTCAAGTGGAAAAACATATTTTTTCATACATTTCCTTCCGTGGAAATAAAAAAAATGAAATAAAAATTTAAGTCCTAAATGAAAATTTCATCATCAGTTTTAACCGATGTAGTAGCTATAAAACTTCTTACGACCATATATGTGGACCAAATTACCAAACAAAAAGGTTTTTATGAAAGTCGTTAGAGGTAGAAGTAATCTTAACTCTTAATAGGTTTCATACTCCGTAATTTCAGTTCTTAGTTCCGTGTTCATTTAAGTTCATAATCAGTGTAACAGACAAGACTTCTGTAAACATGAACATATCATGTTAGTGTTTATTTACGCTTTGTCTAATATAAATCAAGCATATTAAGTTTTTATTATAAGAATGACAGGTTAAACGCTGTTCATTTTATTTTGTTACAAGCTTAATCGGTAACCTAATTATTTACATCTAGGTGATACGTAAATCCGGCACTGAATTCTTTTTTATTTCAAATGATGCAGTTTTTCTCTCTAAACTAATCCTCCTAAAGGTCTTGGCGTACTAATAAAAAGTAATAACTTATATTCCCAAAAATTACCCATAAAAACAAATATACATACAACTTTCCCTTGTACGGTCTTATTTTAGCAACTAATGGTACCTATCATGTCTCTAAGAGCCATGAGTGAAGAACCACATAGTAATAATGCACATCTGTAAAATACTATCACAATAATGGCATAAGAGAAAAAAAATACGTTAATGTGTTGTAATGGATCAATTTCTAAAGTGGCAGCCACACATCGACTACCTATTAATCAGATTACGAAAATTAATACACAAATTTTATATAATAAGGAATATTTTAAATATAAAACTACTTATACTTATATATAAATAGCTGGTAGAATCTCTGACTGGTTATGGTATTTTGGTGTGGGGAGGGTTGTATTAATCTGCATTGTATAGACTGAATATAATACAGAGATGTATATTAAAAATAATTTATAAAAAACACAGAATATATCCTACTGCCCTTCCCTTTACATAAGAAACATGTAATATTAGAACAATGTATTTCACAACAGTTTGTACCTTCCTACATAGTCGTAAAGAAGTCGTAAGAAGAATTTGTTAATCATACTCATAAAACACGTTCTAGAGAAAATAACAATTTCATACTGCCCGAGAATAATAAATCTAAAATGTATCAATTATTCAGGTCCGAGAAGCTACAGCCTTCCGCCGAATTCGATAAGACAGGTGAAAAAATAACCGGTCAAGTGCAAGTTGAACTTGCGCAATTAGTGTTCCGTACGTTGATTGCTTTTAAAATAAAAAATGTTGTAACGGAAGTATAAAAATGATCAGTGACTTTACAAAACACACCCCAAATGAGTTTTCAACAAAGTTTATTTCCAATCTTTAGTGAAAATTAATGACCTTGAAATTTCTGTTTTTTTTTTTATATACCAGATAAATTATTACAGGTAATGCATTCGTGATAATTTTCGTTCAATCTACACCCCGTGGAGAATATTCCAGAATTTTTTCAAAATTTTTTGATAAGTATTTTTAGAGATAAGGCGGGTGGACAGCCATTTTTCGCGATTTTTTAAAAATAATACAAAGAAAAGTGCGCACAAGTATTACATTATATATATATTTTTTACTCGTGTTTTCACAAGCTTTCATTTGACACCACACTTTTTTTTTTCACTTCCGATTTCACCCCCCAAAAGTAACCCCTTAAGTCAAAATTTAACTTTCAAAACTACATGGCTCTGATGAGGCCATCAATTTCTATATTATTACCAAATTTCAACTTCCTATGACAAATAGTTTCGGAGAAAATTGGGTGTGACAGACGGACAGACAGGCGGACAGACGGACAGACACCTAAGTGATCTTATAAGTGTTCCGGACGGAACACTAAAAAGCAAAAAATTTCGCGAATTGTGTAAAGCATATATATTTGATAACTTTCGAATTTTGTAGTCTTTGTTTGATTGAGAGCCATTGTACATGAACCATGTATTGTATCTGTATTGTTATCTGTTACAAAAAGAAGGAAAAAAAAACCTGATCCAGGATGAAAGCTATTAGTAAACTACCTAGACACATACAGGTGCCCTGGCACCTAGGTGTCATTAAGTTGTGATGTTATTTTTTAAAAACCGTCTTGAAGTGTAGCCTGCAAAATAACTGCTTCTTCATTAATAAAATTATTGTGATATTTTAGTCACCGTCATTGTAAATAGTTTTTAATAGTTAAAATTGTTCATTGTTCATGTTAGGCTTACCATAATGTTTGTGAAAAATGTTCGGAATAAACGTTCAACGGGATCTACAAAAATCATAAGGAAAACGTGTAAAACTATATGAACCGAGGGACTTCTCTAAATTCCCTCCCTACCTCGTTACCACCTTACCTGTTTGACCAATTGGAAATAACGTAATGAGAGACAATTTGTCAAAATTTCCACTTTTTATTACAAACTTGCATGACGCGTTTCGTTACATAATAACTTCTTCTGATGCTTTTTGCAACTAACAAGCATTTAAATTTTATTTCACCTTATTATCTACTTTTACAATTAGTCTGAAAATAGTTAATTAGGGTATTCTTGGAATTCATACTGAACTTTATCAGGTGTATAAACATAATAATGAGGATTTCCCGTCGGTCATATTTATTTCTCCTTGTTCATTTAGAATGGAACTTACGTTTTTCAAACGGTTTATCTCTAGGCATTCCAAAAAGTTTAACTTTTTTTCTTTGTTTTCTACATATAATATTTTAAACTAGCCATTAAATTGATGGTTCTCTTCTATTAAATGATTGCTGTATGAAGAATCTGTTTTGTTGTGAAGAAAACTTCGTTTGAGTTCTAAAATTCTAGTTTCAAATGAGCGCCCTGTCTGCCCTATGTACGCCTTAGTACACGAACCGCAATTCAATTTATATACCCCTGATTTTTCTCCTCTGTTTTGTTTAACTCTCTCATTTTTAGTGAGTTATTAGTTTTTAAAGTTATATTTACATTATTTTGGTTTAAGTAGTGTTTAATTTTTTTGAAGGTGTACCAAAATAGGTTAATGATTTATAATTGATATAGAAATACTACTGTGATCAAAAAATAGTAAGACTTTTAAATTTAAATCGCCTGGGCGTTTCCAAATCGGATTAATTTTTTTTCGTTAGGTTTGTAGGACCTTAACTGCCATCTGTGTCAAATTTTAAGACCACAGCGTCAGTAGTTAATAAGATTCGCTTGCATTCGTTCAACAAAAAAAGTGCGTTTTTCGATTTTTAACATGAGTGAAAAAATTCAGCAAAGAAGTTGCATTAAAGTTTGTTTTAAAAATGGTTTTTCGGCTTCCCAAACGTTCGAAAACGGCCAGAATTATGGGCCGATAACTTTTGGTTTTTTTATTACGATAATGCGCCTTCTCACACAGCATTGGTTTTTCGCGAATTTTTCATGAAAAATTCAACTCATATCATTCCGCAATCGCCCTATTCGCTTGATTTAGCTCCGTCGGATTTCTGGCTATTCCCTAAACTCAAAAAACCGCTTGGAGGACATCGTTTTCAGTCGATTGAGAAGATTAAAACCGAATCGAAGTATGCTTTAAAGGCCATTCCAAAAATCGAATTCAACAACTGTTTCGAAGACTTTGAAGGGGGCGAAATAAATTTGGAAAAATAAATAACCCGTTTGCGTTTTATTTTAAAAGTCTTACTATTTTTTGATCACAGTAGTAGCTTTATATTTAAGTTTTTTATTGAGTATTGAATTAACGATATTTGGGGGTAACCATTATTTACGGCAATTTGTTTCATGTTCATGTACTTTTGTATCCGATTGTACCTACATATCATCCTTAAATGATGAATTCACTCTGATACAGGTAATGAAAGTTGGGGCTCTATTAAAAAAAAAAAAAAAATACTTGTTTTTGTATATTCTTAAGTGTAATAGTGTTTCATAATTATGTATAATATTTGTTATTTACTCCGCAGCCTTGGAGTCGTTTTAATTCACAGAGACATTAAAAAAAAAGTCAATTAAAATTTTACTAAGGATATTGTAAGTATTATTTTTTAATGAAGCTTTATAAAAGCACAACAAAACATGGTCTCTCTCGCAAAGAGTCGACATATTCCAACAGATAAGCTACAAAGATCTGAAACAATTACAATAAATTTGTAATCACTTTGGTTCTTTATATATTATAGGCAAGTACCTAATTAATTTTCTATTTAAAATCATGAAATGTCTGCTTTTCGCTGCGGCTCTTCTGTTAGCATTTATAATGTCGTTTATTTTCTTCGTTGATACTTATGAGTAGCAGATTCGTATTTTTTTTCCTGTTCTGACATGACACGTTGATTGATTTACATTGATACAGTTATACAGTTAATAAATGTATGTCATAATCTATTAAAGTTAAGGAAAAATGAGAACAAAAACGCTTTTTATAGTAAGTTACAGACGTTCATACTAAAATAATTTGTTTTGTATAAGAAATATACATATAGTAGTTTACGCATACTAATACGGACCTCGTACAATCAATCTGTTTTCTTAATATAAATTGACAACTTTGATTATTATTAGGGAATATGCATCATTATATCACTCCCATCAGTATTCTGCTTATACGGTCTAGAAATACGGATGATACGGCAAATTCTGTCAGTAATAATATAATGATGGACTACCCCTCTAACTGGGTTTTTGAAGGCGAAAAATAATCCCTAGTTTAAATACATTTCCAAGGATATATAACTACATCTTAACTAAAACAACGTTTAAACGAAATTAAAGGGCAGCACGAGGTTGAGGAAATACGAAAGTGAAGATTTGGAAATTCTTTTGCACGTTTAACTTACTTTATTAGTGTTGCGTAGGGAACATTTATAAGATCACTTCGGTGTCTGTCCGTCTGTCCGCCTCTCTGTCTGTCACATCCGATTTTCTCCGAAACTATTTGACATAGAAAGTTGAAATTTGGTACTAATATAGGAATTGCTAGCCTCATCGGAGTCGTGTAGTTTTGAAAGTTAAATTTTGACTTAAGGGGGAGTTTTGGGGGTAAAATTGGAAGTAAAGAAAAAAATTTTGACTAATTCATCGAGTGGGGGTGTCAAATGAAAGCTTGTAAAAACACGAGTTCAAAAAATATATACCAGGTGTACAAGTATGAAATGCGGATTTCAGACAACAGATGGTGAACCAATGCAGTTTGTGCTATAAAGATTTGACACTGCGCCATTTTGTTGTGTCATCAACAAGTGTCAGACGCTCACAAGTGATAAATAAGAAAAGTGTGTGCATAGTGTTGTCTTGTTGAGTTCAATATGTCGAAATTTATACCGAACAAAGAGCATTCGCGGACAGTATTAATTTTTTGTTTTCATTTGAAGAAAACTGCTGTTGAATCATACCGATTACTTCGAGAAGCTGCTCCATCGCAAGATACGTGTGAATAATGGTTTCGGCGTTGGAAAAGTGGTGACTTCGATGTTGCAGACAAGGAACGTGGAAAACCGCCAAAAAAATACGAAGATGTGGAATTGCAAGCATTGTTGGACGAAGATTATTCGCAAACACATAAACAATTCGCCGAGCAATTGGGCGTTAGTCAACAAGCTGTTTCCAATCGGCTACGAGAGATGGGAAAGATTCAGAAGACCGGTAAATGGGTACCACATGAGTTGAACGCCAGGCAAATGGAAAAGCACAAAAACACGTGTGACATTTTGCTCGCTCGGTACAAAAGGAAGCCGTTTTTGCATCGTACAATTACAGGGGATGAAAAGTGGATTTATTTTGAGAATCCCAAGCGCAAAAAATCATGAGTAGACCCAGGCTCACCATCCACATCGACTGCAAGACCGAATCGCTTTGGCAGAGACGATCCTCTGTGTTTGGTGGGACCAGAGGGGCGTGGTCTATTTTAAGCTGTTAAGACTTGAGGAAACGGTTAATACTAAACGTTACCAACAACAATTGACCGATTTGAACCGTTCGCTGCTTAAAAAAGGCCTGAATACCGACATGACAATGCTCCATCACATACGGCAAAACCAGTTCGCGACACGTTGGAAGCACTCAGCTGGGAAGTTCTACCCCACGCGGCTTACTCACCAGACTTGGCTCCTTCCGATTACCGCTTGTTTGCATCGATGGGTCACGCACTTGCTGAACAGTGCTTTGGTTCGTACGAAGATGTGAAAAAATGGCTCGATGAATGGTTCGCAGCAAAAGGGGAAGATTTTTACTGGCGTGGTATTCACAAATTGCCCGAAAGATGGGAAAAATGTATAACAAGCGATGGAGCATACTTTGAATAAAGCACTTTTTATCATTCTTCCGAATTTAACATGTTTTTTTTTTAGAAAAAAAATCCGCATTTCATTCTTGTACACCTGGTATACTGAGATGCATGCGTGCACTTTTCTTTGTATTATTTTTATTCTTAAGTACTGATAAAAAAATTTTGAAAAAATTCTGGAATATTCTCCATAGGGTGTAGATTGAGTGAAAATTATCACGAGTGCATTGCCTTTAATAATTTATCTGGTATATCATCAGTTTTCAGAAAAGATCGGAAACAAACTTTGTTGAAAACTCATTTGGGGTGTGATCATGTTATACCTCCGTAACAAAAATTTTTATTTTAAAAGCAATCGACGTACAGAGCCAATATTTATCCAGAAGGTTCTGTAACAAACGCTGTTGAAGATCTTGGAAAAACAAAATTTAAAATACTTTACAAAAACATGATGACCCAGGAAAACAAATAATGTTTAAGCTTTTGTTACGTATAAAACTGCTAAATTAAATTGTTTGGAGGAATTAGTCAGTTTTCTCAACACGCTCAAGTTTTAATTAATTATGGGCTAACAAAACTCTTCCAGTGATACTAGAATTAAGCCAAAAATAAAAGTGGGTTAACAGCAAACGATATAGCGTAGAATTGACTTTTCTTCACATACCATTAAATAGAATACATTTTCATATCATTAATAATAAAGTTAGCAAGAAGTATGCTTTTTAAATGCATTGTAAATATGAGAAAACACCATATATAAAATTTTATTACCCATTATATCCTTATTCTATTGCAAAAGTTTATGTACTCATTGTTGTAAACAAAACAGACACAATTTTTTATTATGGTTCTAAATATATGACTTAAAAAAAAATAAATAACTGTAAGTGATAGGCATAGAAGTTTTTTCATACCCTTTTTGATCTTAATGTTATATAGATGGATCTGTAACATAATATATATACTTTTAATTTAAAGAAAACCTGAGGTCTGAATTTTGTCAATATCTACAGTCTGTCAAATAAGAACGTGTTCTCGATAATTCATTTTTGGAAGATGCGATTCTAGCGATTCAACAAAAAATCGGTAGAGGGAACCTTTATCTACGACGTATTTTAGTAAAAGTATCAGCTGACTGCCGATTTGGCACTGCGTCAAGGAGTGGCAAAATTAAGAAAATCGGCTTTGAATGTGTCCCATGAGACCATTCGACAACATCTTCGTGCTTACGATATCAAATTCCGAAGCATGTTGGAGAAACCTTTGCTGGGCGAAAATCACAACACGAAGCAGCTCGCTTGGGCCAACGATAAGATAATAGAGTGGCCCTACTAATCATCGGACGCTAACCCCATTAAAAATGTTTAGTCCCTTGTAAAAAGAAAGCTCAGAGCAAAGACCGTGAGGACTTTGACTTAGTTGTCTCGCGGATTCGAAAAATTTGAAAACCATTGCCGTAGTATACAGAAAATATTATCGACAGCATGCCTCGAAGATGCCAGGCGATTATTGATGCAGGAGGCGACTGGACAACTTACTAAGGTAATGGCGCCATTGTTAACACACCAGAGAATACACTGATGGCAAAAAATGTTCTCGAAATACATTTTTTTTCACGAATACGAGCAGTCACGTTTCTTATTTAGCCTGTAAATAAAGTGAACTATTTTTATTATTTTTATTATGTCGAATATATGGGCCAAAATTCTTTTTGATGCGTAAAAATCGGTCCCTTCGGATGAACTTCACTTTTCATAGGGAAACAGTACAAATTTTTAAAAAAGTACACTAATTTATAAATATCACACTACTTTCCTATTTATTATAATAAGATATAACCAAAATTGTATATTGTTTATTCGCAAATTACGGTAACAACGTTGTCTTTCTTAGTAACGCAGTTGTTTTTCATACAAAATATTACTGTCCTTGAGCACGAGTCTCATGTTATAAAGAGCAATCTCTCATAATGTCTACTAGATGGCGTTGTCCTTGAATATCGTTATCAAAATTATAAGTTTTGAACCTTATTACAATTCCAATAGATATTGTTTACCTAAAACGTTTAGTAAAATAAAAAATATTTTACACTGTGTCCCCAACAAAGAATGAAATCTTAACTACCTTGCGTTGCTATATGAAAATAAACCATAAAATAACTGAATTAAAATTTAATGTACCCTATTTTGTTTGACTTGTTGTAACTCTTAAAACAAATGATAGCCGTTACGCGGGGGGGAGTACACTAGTCGAATCCGTTGCTTCACAGTCGTTGGGAGAGGTGCGTGTGTTTATTGCGTGGCGGCTGACTTACCGTTGTTGAAAGGTAAGTACTGACAATTTTTGCATTATTATTACTCTTATACACAGTTATTTAGGTATATGTTTTGACAGTAACAAAATGTTTGCATTTTGTTTTTCCATTTAGTGCACATTTACGATATAATCAAATATTTTACAACTGCGTAACTGCTTCGCTGCGTTACTCTAAAAAGTAACGTAGTTGTTGCATTGGTAACGCAGTTGTTTTGTGTATTTTTTAAGTTAGTAATACATTGTTAAAACCAAAATACACATTATATTAGTTCTTTTTTTTCAGAAAGAAGCTTCTCCACTAAATGGCTTTGACACCCGCAGAAAAGCAACGTCGCTATAGGCCTAAGTTAAAGCTGGATCCCATAAAAAATGCGGAAGCCAAAAGGAAATACCTTGAGAGGTACCACGCCAAGAAAAAACTTGTGAAAGATATGACAGAGCGAGAACATAGAGCTGCGAAGCGTAAATGGAAGACTGCGACGGGAACGTCAAAAAGCTGCTCAGCAAATTATGGATTTTACGCCGACTTTCACCCCACGTTCAAGAACTCCAGTTTCGCCTTGGTCTAGATGCCGAAGACAAATACGACGAGAGAGATCTGCATTATATAGAAATAATCTGAAATTGCAGGAAGAACTGGAAAAACTAACAAGGAAGTGTAATAAATACAAAAAGAGATATCAAAGAGCTAAAAAGTCAAGCAAAGATTCTCAACAAAATAAATATTCTACGTTATCCAATGCTATCAAAGATCATTACAAAAACTTAAAGACAGTAAAAGAAAAGATAGCCTTGAGATGCTATAGATAATTTGAAAAATGACGAAGTTATTCTGCGCATCGATTTCAGCGAAAACTATAACTGTAAACATTTTGAAGAGGTGCAGTCCCATCATTTTGGCGGGTCACGAAAGCAAGTACCACTACATACAGGAGTTATGTACACAAAAACTGAAGGACAAGACACACCAACGGTAATTTCATTTTGTACCATATCCGGAAATAACACCCATAACCCTGTCTCTATTTGGGCACATCTGCATCCAATTATTAGCGCCATAAAAGCTAACTATCCTCACATAACTACAATTCATTTCTTCTCCGACGGTCCTGCTACAAAGTACCGACAGAAGCTAAATTTTTATTTCATATGCTCCGAAATATTCAAAGACAACAATTTCATTCGCGTCACATGGAATTTTTTTGAAGCCGGTCACGGAAAAGGGGCCGCCGATGGTGTTGGTGGCTATCTCAAACGCACCGCAGATGAAAAAGTAGCTGCTGGCTCGGATATTTCTGATGCAGAAACCTTTTTTCATACCCTGAAGGAGTTGAGCAAGGTCCGTCGGTACTTAGTGATTGACAGTGACATTCAAAACGTTGAAAAAACTGTACCTAAAAACCTAGTGCCTCTCCAGGGTACTATGCAAGTGCATCAAGTTTTTACTGACACTCCAAGTGAACTCCAATACAGAGACCTTAGTTGCTTTCGCCAAAGAGGTTTTTGCACTTGCATGAATCCAAAAATATATCAGCCAGTTCCTGTTCCCGTCGTTGACACATTTAGAGAGAATTATTCAGATGGATTGAACGAAGAAGACGTATTAGCCATATCTAATATCGTTGCTGTATCTAGAAGTACTTACTATAGTATGGTTTATTCCTCATCTTCCAGCTTTGACGACAAGCCTCTTGCAAACTTTGTCCAACCATCAATTTTTGATATAAAAGAAAAGCAGCTAATTGAAAAGGAAAACGTACATCCATTGAAGATATCAGACGTTTAGGCGTTGCTAAAAGTGAAGTTGATGAAGAGGAAGAAGTCAAAATTATGTTTTATAAGACTGTAGATAGTACTGGTAAAAGGTTGAAAGTAGTAGAGACTGATACGAACCTTATGATAACATTTTGGAAATTGTTCCTAATCCCAAAACGATAGTGAAAGGTAAACGGGTATACTTTGATTTTGATAAACCATTAAACGTTTTTGAAAAATAAGACTGATTTCCCAAAGTGCCTTATTAGTTTTTAAGATTGATTTAATTTTGTTAATTTGTTTCTGTGCAACTGATTCAAAGAGACTTATGAGAGAGAACATTATTTTTTTTTTCTTTTCATTTAGCTGATGACAGCAGACTTGTTAATTGAAAGTATTCGACTTGTTTTATATAATGTCAAGTCATAAGAAGTTTATTTTGTTTTCTAATATACTAGATCTCCTTTAGAAAGTACAAAGTACTGTATGTAATATACTACTGTGTTACTAAGATTACTACTGCGTTACTTTTTTGTCCCCAGTTTTTTATAGCATTTACAGTGATATGTAGGCTTCTGGTTAGTTAAAAATGTCTTAACTTCATACGTACCTAATATTTATCATAAGTTGAACCTTCTACCGCTAGTTTCCATTAAATTTTGTTTTTTTTTTGTGTCATTATTAGAAAAGTTAAAGTTTTTAAAGAAGACTTTGGTAACGCAGTGAGCTAAACTATTAAGAATATTTCATTGAATTGATTATTTCTGTGATTTAACTTTATGCGAGATTAATATTAGTACTACAGTTTAAAACTGCCATATTAGTGAGATTAATTGTACAAGTTCAATAATAAAACTTAAATTTGTAGTAAAGTAACGCTGTTGTTTAATTTTTCGACCGCTTAGTGTATAAATTGCCATAAATATAGGTAAATCATTCGAAACATCGCTGCAAATGTATGTATGCTATAAACTGAACTATTACGAATCTATAATGAACATTAAAAAATAAGAAAATCTTAATTTCAATTCCATTTTTTTTAAAAAAACTTCTGCTCGAATTAGGCATTGAAAAGTATTTTGGCCCGTATAATAGAATAGTAATTTGTTAATAAATTGTTTAGTTTTTTTTTTATCCCACGATAAGGTATAAACACCTCGAAACATTACAGTAGTATTGATTTACTTTATATTATGGTATTGTAGTTATTGGTGAAGATGAAATAACCTTATAAAAAAGTTATTGCTATGACAGAGGACTTTCTGCTGATTTATTTAGATAAAATTGCATTTTACTGTGACAAAATACAAGGGTAAACGCGTGTTAGGTGTAATAGAGGAGTTTGGGATGAGTATATGAAGTGTGGAAATTTATAAACAATGTTTCATAGAAAAGAGTTGGTGCCACCAGAATGCAATGAAATTTTTTTAATTTTCGAAATTTTTTCGAGTGATTTGACTTTTTTAATTGGTAAAATATACGAGAGTGGATTGAAAAGTCTTGTAAAAAACAAGATAAATAATATTTTTTTGCAAAAAAAAAAATGAGATTGTCAACATGATTTCAACTTTTTTTACTTACCAACAGTTATGTCGCTTAACAAAATTTCCCGCCATTTCGTAAAAATTTATCAGACTAACTAGCCAATTAATAAAAAAAATTTCAAAAAAAAAAAATGCTTTAATGGTAATGTCTGTTATATCATGAAAGGTGCTTGTAGAAATGTAAAATCAGTGAAACCGGTGTAAAAAAAAACAAATGAGCCATTCGTCTATACTAAGACTGTTGTTCCTTTGATAACATTTCCAAAATATGCCACTTTTATACTCTTTTTAAAGCAATTTGTAACGAAAATCAGCTCTATTTACCTTGTTATGATAAACACTTAATTTAAGTGTTTGGCAAACGGGTTTTTCTTATTTATATATTATTGCGAATGGCATATTACTTACTAAAGCCAGTATTAAGAGAATATATTCATACGGGATATATTATTATTATTTCTATCTCTAGTCACGCTCAACAAATTTTTTCCATAAGTCCGAATTAATCACACTAGAATCCAGTAAAAATAATGGTGTTTAAGATGTCGTTTAATGACACTTAATTACAGCATGTGCTGAAACACTTCGCCTATAAGTGTTATAAATAAGATACTGAACTCGTTTATCGCTATTAACAAGTGGTAGACAAAAGTGCAAAGATACAATTAAATAATTACCTCACTTTTTGCATTTATTTTTGCGCAATTAAATGATGAATCATTCTGTCATATTAAAATAAACTAATTAAGTATGCAGCTATTTATCAAAATATCTAATGAGAAGATCTACTAGTTTAATATAATTATAGAAAATGAATGGGTTCGTTTATTTTAAAAGCAGCATATAAGCTAGTAAATAAAAATTTCACATTGACAAAAAAAGGTTTAATCTATATCTATAATATATATAAAATGCAACGTCTCTCTGTCTGTCTGTCCGTTAGTGCGCTTATCACTGGAGAACCACTTATGCGATTTACGTACTCTTTTGTTTAAAACATACATATGTTTTCTGGCCAGGTTATAGGCTATATTTTATTACGATAGGTAGCATAAGGAATGAGCAGTGGCGTAAAATAGTGAATGAAGTCGGAAAAAAGTTTGCCGCTAACGTATTCCCTTGCAATACACAGCCTAAACCATTAAATATGGAACAATATTATGTAGCAGAGAATATCTATAATCTATAATATATACAAAATGGAATGTCTCTCTGTCTGTCTGTCTGTCCATTAGTGCGTTTATCACGCGAAAACCACTTATCGGATTTATGTGTCTTTTTTTAAATTCATACATATATTCTTTGGCCAGGTTATATAATAATAATAATAATCTATATCTATAATATATTTAAAATGCAACGTCTCTCTGTCCGTCTGTCTGTCCGTTAGAGCGCTTATCCTTCGAGAACCACTTATCCGATTTACGTGATTTTTTAAATTCATACATATGCTCTCTGACCAGGTTATAGATATATATTTTATTACATCTATAATATATATAAAATGCAACGTCTGTCTGTCTGTCCGTTAGTGCGTTTATCACTGGAGAACTACTTATCCGATTTTCGTGCTTTTTTTTTAAACATACATATGTTCTCTGGCCAGGTTATAGGATATATTTTATTACGTTAGGTGACATAAGGAATAAGCAGTGACGATAATAGTGAATCAAGTCGGAGAAAAGTTTGCTGCTAGCACGTTCTCTTACAAAACACTGTCTAAAGCATTAAATATGGAACAATATCATGTAGCAAAGAATATAATATATATAGAATGCAACGTCTCTCTGTCTGTCTGTCTGTCCGTTAGTGCGCTTATCACTCGAGAACCATTTATCCGATTTACGTGTTTTTTTTAATTCATACATTTGTTCTCTGGCCAGGTTATCTATAATCTCCTATCTAGAATATATATAAAATGCAACATTTCTCTCTCTGTCTGTCTGCCTGTCTCTTTGCCTGTCTGTCTGTCTGTCCGTTAGTGAGCTTATCACTTGAGAACCACTTATCCGATTTACGTGTTTTTATAAATTTATACGTATGTTCTATATAATTCAATATAAACCTAGATAATGGGAGATGAGATAATGGGAGATAAGGAGAAATAATGGCAGATAAGTCGAGATAGGCCTCAATAATGGGAGATAAGGTGAGATAATTGGAGATAAGTGTAAATAATGGAAGATAAGGAGAAATAATGAGAGATGAGTAGAGATAAGTCTAGATAGTGGGAGTTATGGTGAGATAGTGGGAGATAAGGAGAAATAATGGGAGATAAGGAGAAATATTGCGAGATAAGTCGAGATAAGCCTACATAAGTCGAGATAAGCCTAGATAATGGGACATAAGGTGAAATAATGGGAGATAAGGAGAAATAATGGGAGATAAGGAGAAATAATGGGAGATAAGGAGAAATAATGGGAGATGAGCAGAGATAAGCCTAGATAATGGAAATTATGTAGACATAATGGGAGATAAGGAGAAATAATGGGAGATAAGGAGAAATATTGCGAGATAAGTCGAGATAAGGCTGGATAAGTCAAGATAAGCCTAGATAATGGGACATAAGGTGAAATAATGGGAGATAAGGGGAAATAATGGGAGGTGAGCGGAGATAAGCCTAGATAATGGAAATTATGTAGACGTAATGGGAGATAAGGAGAAATATTGGGAGATAAGGGGAAATAATGGGAGATATTCTATTACGTTGGGTAACATAAGGAATAAGCAGTGACGATAGTAATGAATCAAGTCTACGCGAGCGGAGCCGCGGGCCCGGCTAGTGTAATATAAAATAACTGAAAACAGGCCAAGTCCATATTTTAGTAGTCTACCCACTGTTCTCTGCGGTGTGTTAGTTGTGTTCCAACCACTCTGTCGGCTATGGCTGTAATCAGTCTCCGATGGAGTCTAAGGTATGCGTTTCAAATTTGGTACAATTCGTTGTATCTTACCACAGGAAGTTTTTTAACATTTCAATAATACCATAATACATTAAATAATTTTAGGCCATTTAGAATATTTAAGTTTGACGAATTTATATTCTAAATACACATCAATTTTAACTGTTATACGTGCATTTTTATGAAGAAGAATGAAGCCTTACCTTAGATGCCAATTACATTTTTTAAAAGATAATGTAGAGCAGTTCACAACTGCAACCCCTACCTACCATAATAAGTTAATATAACACGTAGGCTAAAAAGTTTTTGGTCTGACACACAGATGTCGTCCTTTTTAAAAAATCCATGATGTTTAGGAAGTACCAACCTTCAAACCATACGTGTCAAAATTCCATGACATTTCGACGATTAGTTTACAAGTTATAGTGGTTTTAGTGACGCTACTTTTTATATTTTCAAAATAACGGAAAAAATCGAATTTGGTGTGTTAATTAAACACTGTTTTTGACGGGAAAAAATACCGTTCAAGCAAAACAATGGCTTGAAAAATGTTACGGCGACTCTGCCCTTGGAAAATTATTCATCATTTACTGATATGTTAAATTTAAATGCGGTCGTACAGATACAAATGATGCTGAACGCTCTGGACGCCCAAATAAGGTGGTTACACCAGAAAACATAAAAAAATCAACAACATTGTTTTGGATGATCGTAAAGTGAAATTGCGTGAGATGGCTGACACCTTAATGATATTAAAAGAACGCTCTGTTCGAAATGGGTACCGCCTTTGCTCACAGTGGACCAACAACAACGTGTTGATGATTCTGAGCGCTGTTTGGACATGTTTAAGCGCAATAAAAAAGATTTTTTCATATGATATGTGACGATGGATGAAACATGGATCCACCACTACGTCAGCTGAGTGGACAGCAGTCGGTAAAAACCGCCCGACAGTCGGCTCAGAAGGTTTTGGCCTCTGTATTTTGGGGTGCGCATGTAATAATTTTCATCATAAGGTGTTTACCGTGCCGAGAAGATGAATGGCTCAGCGTTTATGAGTCGCAAACGGTTTCCCCGGATACCGGGCGCCCTCCGGGAGTAAGTAGCCTTGCTGTGGCATCCAGGCTCTGCCGCAGTCGACCATTCTTTCCTAGGATACTCGTGGGAACACTATGTCACCTAATAATAATTATACTAATTATACTAGTGATAATGGCAGGGTGTTGAGGAGGCGGACCCCTGTCGTACAAACAGCTACAACACCACCACAACAACAACAACGACAAACGATCCAACCAACCGCCTCAGTTGAAACTACTCCCGATAGTTTTTACCAGATCCGACATTGTAGGTGATGGAAATTGCCTTTTCCGTGCAGTTAGCTTACACTTATATGGCCACCAAAACCATCATGAAAGACTCCGAGAGGCTGCCCTAAGATATATACAACAAAACTGGTCGGAACTTAACACATTTTCATTATTTGGGGACGACGATATGAAAGACTTCAATAACTACTATAACTATATGAGGAAAAATGGCACCTATGGAACGAGCCTAGAGATACTTGCCCTCTCGGAAACCCAGAATAGCAATTTTCATATCTTCTCAAAACAACGAAGAACAAGAGATACAAAAATAACTTTTAGGGACAAGCCAACAATAATAAGCACAAGAAAACACACCGAAACTATTTACCTTCTACTAACAGGCAATCTAATGTCGGGACACTTTGAGCTTCTGACACCACAAAACACTAAAAACATCCCAAACAACAGTAGACCAATAAGGGAAGCATCGGGCGAGCGACGTAACGGTCGAGGACGTCGCGGGAAATGGCAGCTCGACCAAAACGATGAAGACCGGGCAACTGACAATGGACCTGCCAAAAGTGTTGTGAAGGCGAGTAAGCCGACACCCACCAAGGCGGGAAAATCAGGGCAACGCATGAGTTATACTACAGGAACAAACGAACACACCATGCGTTGCTTTGATAAAAGCACAAGTCCTGACAAAAAAAAACCACTGAGAAGGGAATCACTCGCCGCCTAGACCCACCACCATCAATCATGAACGCAACCGACGAAGTATTTAATCAAAAACTCCCGCAACGGCAAAGAAATCCCAACAGCACAAAACCAAAATTCAAACGGCAAATAAGAATAGAAAACAAAATCAACAACATCAGGAGATACCTAGGACACCTTACCCAGTTTATCAGCGGGAACGTGTCCAAACGAATCACACAGAGTATAAACAAGATCAAGTCCGGGTCTCCCGACAGAACACTGCCAGAAATCCTGGATACTCTAAAACAAAAATTATCCGTATATGCCGCAAGACTCCGTAGATACAAAGAACCAAACGAGAGGAAAGATACCAACAACCTCTTCCGAAGAAGCCAAACACAGTTCTACCGAAAACTATGCACAGCAAACAGACAGCAGTGACCAAACCACCAAACAAACAACAACTCACAGGTCATTGGAAAAGTATCTGGTCAGAACCCAAACTACCCAATAATAACACCCCCTGGATCAAAGCCAAAGAAGGCAAAGATAAACATGTGACAGAACAGGAAAATTCCACATTAACTACTGTGGGACCAAAGAGCATGATGAGGCGCCTGGATGCAAGAAGTTCCGGAGGTAGAATGGCCCCCCGTTCGGATCTCCGGGTGGGGGTTGGTTCGGAGGCGTCGACTTGCAGACATCATAATTTTAAGATAGATTTTTGCAACATACGAGGTATAAACTCGAACATAAATTCAGTGCATCAACACCTGCAATCAAATAAACCTCATGTACTCGCTCTATGTGAAACCAAGGTCAGTCCATCGACCAGCGCGGTCAACTATCTTTATCCTGGGTACGACTTCTATTCCCGATTTAGGCGTAACTTTGGAATCTGTCTTTTTGTCAGAAGCGACCTCTCTTGTCAACGAGAAGAAGCTCTGGAGCCCCCCAAACTTTGATGTTATGTGGTTAAAAATAACGACTCAACAAACCACAAGGTTCATCTGTATCCTGTATCGACCACCAAGTGATACCAATTTTCGAACACTTTTCGCTTCTCTTGCAGACACCATCGATCATTTACAAAGTAACTATCCAAGTGCCGAAATTGCCATTCTGGGCGACTTTAATGTCCACAATATCAACTGGCTTAAATATTCCAATACTACCGACGAACAAGGTCGTGAAGCTGAATCATTCTCAATCAGTTATGGCTTAACTCAGCTTATTGACGAACCAACACGGATCCCTGATCGAGACGGGGAGTTCGCCAGTCTTCTTGATCTGTTTTTAACCACCAATCCGGAGATTTACACGGTTACCGTAAATCCGCCGTTAGGTTCTTCCGACCATAAACTGCTTTCGACATCGAGTATCCTGCCAATCAGTGACAGAGAGGGCGCCTAGGCCGCGCAAGATTTGGCACTACAAATCTGCTAAATGGGAAGATCTTATGGAATACTTTCGAACTTTCCCTTGGATGGACATTTGTTTTCGATCCGATAACCCATCTGACTGCGCCAGGGAGGTCTCCGATGTTATTTTGGCTGGTATGGAAGCTTACATCCCTTTTTCGAAGAAATGCTCCTCCAACGGCAAGCCTTGGTTCGATCGAAAATGCAAAGAAGCTGTTGCTTCTAAACATATTGCCTATCGACAATGGCGTGAAAATCCTAACACCGTAAATCGTAACATCTTTGTTCATGCCCGGAACAGATGCAAGGGAATTATCGACGAAACCAAGGAGGCACACAATCAACGAATTAGAAACAAACTTCTCGCTTGTCCCAACAATTCCAGGTCCTTTTGGGCAGTCGCTAAGGCAGTTAGTCAAAATTTTACCAAATCCACCATACCACCACTCACACGGCTAGATAATTCCATTGCAACCACACCTGTTGAGAGAGCGAACTTGTTGGCTGAACTCTTTGCTTCACATTCTACTGTCGATTTCCAAGGAAAAAACACCACCTACTATTCCCATATTGCAGTCAAGGATGCCCGATGTTGTCTTCAGACAGCGCATCATAAAGCGTATTTTAATGAAGCTAGACACCAAGAAGGCTTCTGGCGCTGACGGAATACCTGCCATAGTTCTCAAAAACTGTGCAAGGGAACTAACACCAGTTTTCTGTAGACTTTTTAACCTATCCTACAGAAAGGGAATATTTCCGTCCTGCTGGAAATGTGCCACGGTTCAGCCGATACCTAAAAAAGGTAAGAAGACCTTGCCAAATAACTACCGACCAGTCGCACTGCTTTCAATAAATATCGAAAGTCATGGAAAAGGTTATCAATGAGCATCTTCTAAAATATCTTGAACGATTCAATATTATTAGCGATCACCAATATGGTTTTCGTAAACAAAGATCAACAGGAGATCTTCTGACTTATGTAACACATGTTTGGAACAACGCAATTGAACATTTTGGAGAATCTCGAGCGGTTGCTCTTGACATATCCAAGGCATTCGACCGTGTTTGGCACGATGGACTGTTGGCTAAGTTACGCTCTTATGGTATGTCTGAAAGGTTCTGTTTGTGGCTCTCATGTTTCCTCAGAGAGCGTTCTTTACGAGTGGCGGTCGACGGATTTCTTTCTAACACCCTCACTATCAACGCCGGTGTGCCCCAGGGCTCCATACTGTCTCCTACTCTCTTTCTCATTTACATTAACGATCTGCTGGAAAAGACCGGGAATCCAGTCTACAGCTTTGCAGATGACAGTACGCTTGTCTCTTCATTCACCTTGAACGCTCGGACATCGGCTGCTCAGGCGAGTATCCGCAGACAGCGGGAGGTCGTTCAACTTAACAAAGACCTGGAAGAAATTCTATCTTGGGGTGACAGTAACCAAGTGGAATTTAACGCTACAAAAACCCAAGCGGCAGTTTTTTCTAAAAAAGTTAACGTTGCTGAACCCGACATAGTTATGTCGGGGCACTCCATTCCCCTAGCATCGTCGCTCAATTTGTTGGGCGTTAGTTTGGGAGCAAATATGTCTTGGCATGAAAATGTTGCAGGCATAGCAAGGAGAGCTTCTCAAAAGTTGGGAATATTATTTAGAACCAGAAAGCTTTACACCCCACAGCAACTGTTAATTCTTTATAAAGCCCAAATTCGACCAACTATGGAATACTGCTCCCACGTTTGGGGCTCCGCTCCCAAACATACACTGCATTTGTTGGATTCTGTTCAGAAAAGAGCGGTCCGTCTGATTGGGGACCCGGAATTGACCGGCGGCCTTGATTCGTTGGAACATCGAAGAACGGTTGGCGACTTGAGTCTGTTCTACAAGTATTTTCATGGAAAGTGTTCGAAGGATGTAGCCCACTTAATTCCTCCCAAAGCGGTGCATGTTAGAAATCCACGTCGCGCTGGTGCTTCGCATCAGTATGAGGTTCAGCTTGTTACTCCGCGTACAACGCTTTTCAAGCAATCTTTTATATGGAGAACGTCATCCCTTTGGAATAATTTGCCCAGCGCTGTGTTTCCCACCGAGTACAATTTACAGCGATTCAAGAACAACGTGAATCGCTTTTTCCGCACTCGTGCCGCTCCTGGAGCGCTTTAGGGACTTCCCTGCAGCACGTGTGCTAGACCCATAAAAAAAAAAAAAAAAAGAAAATCGACTATGCTGAGAAGGAAAAAACAATCAATATCGAATATTATGTAAAGTTAATGGTGCGTTTGAAGGCAGAAATCGCAAAGAAATGGCCCCAAATAAACAAGAAAAAAATGCTCTTTCATCAGGACAATGCACCGTGTCACAAGTCAATGGTCACGATGGCAAAATTGCATGAATGGAAGTTTGAATTGCTTCCTCATCCACCGTATTCTCCAAACTTGGCCCCCAGCGAATATTATTTATTCTCAGATC
Organism: Pachyrhynchus sulphureomaculatus; assembly: GCA_019049505.1. Lineage (NCBI taxonomy): Eukaryota > Metazoa > Arthropoda > Insecta > Coleoptera > Curculionidae > Pachyrhynchus > Pachyrhynchus sulphureomaculatus. The sequence continues at coordinate 203,592,399 of CM032456.1, read as the reverse complement.
TCAAAAAAATGCTCGCGGGAAAGAAATTTGGCTCCAGTGAAGAAGTTATCGCCGAATCTGAGGCCTATTTAGAAAGCAAGAACAAATTCTTCTACAAGAAAGGTATAGAAATGTTAGAAACGCGTTGGACTGATTGTATTGCTCTTGAAGGAGACTATATCGATGAAAAAAAATGTGTTTTAAGTAGCTAGACCAAAAACTTTTTAGCCTACGTGTTATGTTAGCTTCATCAGGAGCGATGATTGACTTATAGTAGCTGATGAAGCTAAGATGTTTAGATATTTACTGAGTAGTGTCATTGTGCTAAAGATTCCAAGTTCTCAACATAGTTGCAATTTTTAGTTTAATTATTACTATACTGATATTCGTACTTTTGTAAGCAATTAAAGCATTGCTAAAGTAAGCCTTTGAGCTTCCTCATACGATACGATGCTAGAAGTTAAGCAATTAAAAAAAAATAATTGTGTCGTATAGTTCGTGCTCATGATGTACGTATTTTAAATAACTTTTTGTCAAACAAAATAATAAAATAATAGGCGTTAGCTTACCTGTACATTTAAGTTCTTTGGTTAATTCGTCGGAACCTAAAAAGCAGTTGGGAGTTCCATCACAGAGTTTTGATAATTCGAAAAGCTGCAGAACGTCCGTCGATTCGTTCACTTGGCAGCCAAAATATCCGTCCTCAAGGTTTAGAAAAAAAATTTCGCGTTTGATACCAAATCCAATCCCGCCGAAGGATTGGCCAGTCTGAAACAAAAAAATGATCATTAGTAAATATGTATTTTATTTTGTCTTTTAAGAGTGAAATGTTTTTTTTTTTAATGTTCCATACGGAATCACTTCAGTGTCTGTCTGTCCGTCACATCCGATTTTCTCTGAAACTATTTGACATAGAAAATTCAAATTTGGCACAAATATAGGAATTGATGGCCCAGTTAGAGTGGTGTAGTTTTGAAAGTTAAATTTTGACTTAAGGGGTTAGCGTGTGGGGGAAGTGAAACATTTTTTTTTCGAGGTCAGTGTACAGTGGGGTGTCAAATGAAAGCTTGTTAAAATACGAGTTCATAAATATATATGACGCAATACTCGTGAAAACTTTTCTTCGTATTACTTTTTAGAAAATGGCCAAAAATCGCTGTCCCCCTCCCCTATCTCTAAAAGATCTGATCAAAAAATTTCGAAAAAATTCTGGAATATTCTCCATAAAGTGGAGCGCATTATGTTTGATAATTTATCTGGTAAAAAAAAACTATTTGCACTGACAATATGATGGAGGTTTTTTTGTGGAAAGTTGAGAATTTAAATGAGACTGCCCTCAGTAATATACTCATATACGTTTCAGTACAGTACTGCTTTAAGTATTTGTTTTCTAAATACAATTAGAGTACGGAACTGCGCAAGTGCAACTTGCACTTGACCGGTTTTTATTTATAGTTTAGATGCTATAGAGTTCCAAAGGTCAAAAATGTTACTTTCTAAGTAATCACGGAAAATATTTAATTTATATATAGGGTATGTTACCCAAAATGTATCTAAGTGTACAGAAAATTCTGGATACCAATAAATACGCAAAGTGAATTACATATATATATATATAGATATATATATATATATATATATATATATATATATATATATATATATATATAAGTATATATATATATATATATATATATATATATATATATATATATATATATATATATATATGTATATATATATATATATATATATATATATATATATATATATAATAATAATAATAATAATGTCTTTATTGTAATTTACAGAGTAAAATCACAAAAGGCGAAATTGAAGCCAGGCTTCTTCATTTAACCTATACATATATATATAATAATAACTAAATTTACATATATCAACTAAAAACTAATACATAAATAAACTGTGACACAAATGTTGTCTGAGACATGGTAAAAACACAATAATACATTTCGACGCAACGGTGACATAAGAGACCGGATCAAAACAGAAAGCAAATCATGCACGGGATGGCAATGTTATCAACATGTTGCGTGCCCTATGTTTAAACGCGGTGGGTTTTAATTGTTTTAAGTCTGCAGGCAACTTATTGTAAGATATTGATATCTGATAGCTAAATGATCGTTCAAATAAAGTTGTTCTATGATAAGGAGGAGTGATGGTAAATTTATGCCTCAAATCTAAAGCATGAGCATCATATCTAAATTTAATTTTCTGATACAAATAATTGGGAATTTTTTTGAAAATTATCTTATTAAATAGAACCAAACTATGTAAATGCCTTCTTTCGCTCATAATTAGCCACCCAATCTCTTTCATTCCAGCACTTAATCCCCTCTCATACTTTCTTATGCCACCAATTAGACGCACACAACAGTTCTGCATACGCTGTATACGTCTGACATCTCGCTCTGCAAGACAGGGTCCATACACAGTGTCGCAGAATGCAAAGTGCGACAGCACCAATGATTCGCACAAGGATTTTTTCAGAGCGGCATTCAAAAGGTGTCGTTGGTTAAAAATAAGTTTTAAATTTGCAAATGCTTTCCTGATACAGTGGCTAATATGTTCTGAGAATCTCAATTTAACGTCCAGCCATAATCCCAAGTTCCTGGCAACACTGGAAACCTGTACTGTGTCATTATTTATACTGACATGTATCAGATCCCGATATTGATCCCTACATTGCTCTCGTCCAAATAAAAGTAACTGACTTTTTTTAGGATTCAATTCAAGACAATGGTTTTGCGATACCTTCCGAAGATGCTCAAGCTCATTCGAAAGTTTATCATTCGCCTCCAGAATTTGTTCGGGTCGAAATGACATATAAATCTGCGTGTCATCTGCATATAGGTGCGTTGAGACGTTCTTCAAGTTGACAGTAAGTTGAGAAGTGTACAATGTGAAAAGTAGAGGCCCAAGGATTGACCCCTGAGGCACACCACACTTAGCGACTACTTGACTTGATTGTTTACGATTAAGTTTTACACGCTGTGTTCTGTTCTCGAGATAGCTCTTAATAAGCCCACAAGCATCTCCCCCAAAGTCAAGAAAACCGAGAATGGCCAAAAGCAAAGTATGATTTATTCGATCAAAAGCTTTCGAGTAGTCCAAGAGCACCAAGGCAGTGAGCTCACCACGGTCCGCTGCCGATAGAATATCATCTGTAACTTTGAGAAGTGCAGTAGCACAACTGTGATCCTTGCGAAAACCAGATTGGAAATCTGGTAGGAGCCCGTACCGCTCAATATGCTCCCGCATTTGCCGCTCCATCACTCTCTCAATGACCTTCGACAGCGTTGGCAATATGCTTATGGGCCTAAGATCCTTCAGATCCTTGGGGGAGGTCACCTTCGGAAACGGAATTATAAAGGAACTTTTCCAAATGTCGGGGGAAACAGTTAGTTTCTATACATGAGTTAACTAAATGCACAATAAAAGGAATTATGCGTGGACAACAGTTCAACAACATAGTTATACCAATTCCATCAGTACCCACCGCCCTAGAGCCAATAGAAAAAAGTGCCTGCTCAATCTCACCAGTTGTTGCCACTCTAAAATGAAATGTACTTGTGGCCCGTTTTTTATTTTGTAAATAAAAGTTTAAGGTTTCTGGATCTGGAGCCGAAGAGCCAGCAGCAGTAACAAAAAATGTGTTAATATCTTCTACATTCCCCAAATGTTCAGGAACAGAACTAGATACTTTAGAAGAAATATCCAAATTCCTCAACAAATTTCCAATTGTTTTTTGGATTACTAGACCGAAAATTACTTTCTAAATACAACTTCTTTTCATTTTCCGTTGCTAGTGTAACATAATTCCTAAGTCGTCTATAACTTTCCCAATTCTCCAGTGATTTATTTTTCTTATATTTTGTTAAGGCTTTGTTACGAAGACGCATGGCATGCCTTAAGCCCTGATTTAGCCACGGGGCTTTCTTCTTAGTGATATGTATATATATATATATATATATATATATATATATATATATATGTATTTCCGCCGATTTCTATGCACGTTAGTGTATATATATATATATATATATATATATATATATATATATATATATATATATATACATATATATATATATATATATATATATATATATATATATATATATATATATATATATATATATGTATATATATATATATATATATATATATATATATATATATATGTATATCTATATATATATATATATATATATATATATATATATATATATATGTATATCTATATATATATATATATATATATATATATATATATATATATATATATATATATATATATATATATATATATATATATATATATATATATCGATGGTTCAGACAACAGTGCTAAGTCCATTTTTTCGAAAAGTGTTGTCCATACCTCTTTTTTTAATAATTTAATTACCCCATAAACAAATCTGAATTATGCTTTTAAAATATTTGCAACTGCATCGAGATAGATTGGGCTATATCAAAATTAAAAAGTTTGGAGAATAAATAGTTCCAACAATATAAGGCACCTTTGACAAAACTTCTTTTTGCAATAGCGAAAAACAGCAACAGTAAAGGTTTTCACAGATGGTGGAATGTAATACATTAAAATCTCGGGTTTTAATCCGTTGTGTAACAATGAATTTGCACCACGTTTCGCCAAACTCTCATTTGGCATTTTCAAATGCACTTGCTGTTGCTACTACTCGATACTGAGATCTTGCTGCTACTGCCGCAAGTTAGCTTCGACCGGCTGCAGCAGCAACATCACAGTATCGAGTAGTAGCAGCAAGATCAAGATCACTCTTTTTCTCGACCGTAATAAAGATTATGAGATGAAAAGTATCGAGATAGCGGTCTATGTAGTAAAATTATTCTTTTGTTATTTAAAACTCTGTATTTTGCCAATCCTTCTCGGCTTCATCAGGAGTATTACTAAGATAAAAACCGTCATGTACACATGGGTCGTTAAAAACATACAACATGAACTTACCAACTAGAATAAAATAGATACAAAAGGAAAACAAAACATCACACAACTAGACTAACTATACACACTTAGATCTGAGGTGTTTCTTTTAGAACTGATATTGAATATTATTTTATTTCTTTTATTTTTTTGTTGGTTTACAGAATTAAAAGCTCTTTCGAAGTCCTAGGTTATTTTTTACATTTTAAAGTGGTAGGATAAAAGCAAACAGTATGTCTTAAATACACTTTTCAACACTTTTTATATAGTGCATTATGGCTACGCTAGTAATTAAAAAACAATGCACTTACAACGTTAGCAGGCGACCAAGTCTTGAGAGATCTTTGTTAATTTTTTGTATCCGTTATGCAAATTTTGAAAAATAAGTTCTTATTTATGTTATTATTTTTAGTGTACACGAATGAACAAAAAAAATATGGACGCTCATGTCCAGAAAGTAGTAGTGTTGTAGGAGGACTTTGAGGCTCTGCCTACGTCATCACCCGGAAACATATACTTATACACGAATTTAACAATGTATACTTTAAAATTAAACATATTTTAACGATAAGCATTAATAAACCACATTCTATATATTGCAATTAAACGGATACTACTCTCATCGTAACTAACAACTAGTTAAAGCTATCATAAAATTTAAGATCATGCTATAAATTTTATTTTTCTTTCTCTATTTCATGTAAAATAAACTAAAAAATTAATTTTGCTACGTTCTTACCTTATGCAATATAAAGTAAATATTTCTGGATTATTATGCAATATAAAGTAAAGGATCCAGATGATCACAGATCTCCACCACCAAGCAAGAAAAGTGGGACTTGACATAAATTTCTCCAAGACAAAGTACATGAGTAACGAAGAAATGAAAATATAGTGACTGAACATTCAACAATAGAAAAAGTAAACACATACATCTATCTGGGCCAAATAATAACGATAGGAAAGGAAAATCAGCAGCTTGAAATAGAAAGAAGGATACGTATGGGATGGGCAGCATATGGAAAATTGAAATATGTAGTGAATATGAACATTCCTCAAAGATCAAAAACCCAAATTTATAATCAATTTATATTACCAGTTACAACGTATGGAGCCGAGACATGGGTTTTAATTAAAAGAACAATAGAAAAACTACAAGTTCACCAACGAGTAATGGAATGGAAGATGTTGAGTGTTATTTTGAAGGACAAGAAAACTAATAAATGGATTAGACAACAAACAAAGGTGGATGATATCACCAAACGGATAACATCTCTGAAATGGAACTAGGCTGGCCATGTAGCGAGAGCGACGTATAAGTGGAGTGGCAAGATCACTAAGTGGAGACCATGGGGTGAAAAGCGAAGCATAGGAAGGCCCCAACAGAGATGGAGCGACAAGCTCAACATAGAGAAAAATGGAAAGAATTGAGAGAGGCCTATACCCGACAGTGGGTAGAGAGCGGTTGAAGGAAGAAGATAAAGTAAATATTTCTGGATTATTTTGTTGACAGGAAAATATATAGAAATTGAACCTTTAACTCTTAATACTACTATACACTATGGGTTAAAAAGGCCACACTTCCTGGGAATATTTTTTATTTTGAATTTAAAGGAAAATAACTATTCTAGCCAAAAATTAGTACACGAAGAAAAAACAGAATAAAAACATTCATCAATTTTTAAAAAATAGAATAAAAACATTCAAATTTGAAAAATTGAAAATATACCATGTCCTCCTACTTTTTAAGGGATAGTTTACGAGGCTGGTTTGAAAAGTCCGTACAAAAATAAAAACTACTTATGTGTTTGGGGTAAAACCTTTTTTATTTTTCGACATAGTCTCCTTTTAGGCTATACACTTCGTCCAACGATGTTCTAGTTTGTTGATCCCTTCCGAATAATAGGATTTGTCCAAGTCTGCAAAATATCCATTAGTGTCTGCAATCACCTCCTCGTTTGAATAAAATCTTTGTCCCGCCAGCCATTTCTTCAAATTGGGGAACAAATAGTAGTCCGAGGGAGCCAAGTCTGAGAATAGGGGGGATGCGAAACGAGTTGGAATCCTATTTCCATTAATTTGCGACCACAACTGCTGAGGTGTGTGCTGGTGCGTTGTCGTGATGGAAAAGGACTTTCTTGTGGGCCAATCGCGGGCGTTTTTCTTGCAGCTCGGTTTTCAAACGGTCCAATAACGAGGAATAATATTCGCCTGTAATAGTTTTACCCTTTTCCAGATAGTAGATGAGGATTATCCCTTGCGAATCCCAAAAGACAGTCGCCATAACCTTTCCGGCCGAAGAAACGGTCTTCGCCTTTTTTGGTGCAGATTCCCCCTTAGTAACCCATTGTTTAGATTGTTGTTTGGTCTCAGGAGTATAGTAATGTATCCATGTTTCATCCACAGTGACGAAACGACGCTTAGTCCTCCGGATTCTTCTGGAACAGCTGCAAACCATCTTTGCAACACTTCACACGATTCTGTTTTTGGTCAAGCGTGAGAAATCGCGGCACCCATCTTGCGGATAGCTTTCTCATGTCCAAATGTTTATGCAAAATATTATGTACCCCTTCAGTCGAGATGCCCACAGCACTAGCAATCTCACGCGCCTTAACTCTTCTGTCATCCATCACCATATCATGGATTTGATCAATGATTTCTGGAGTCGTAACCTCCACAGGCCGTCCAGAACGTTCAGCGTCACTTGTGCTCATATGGCCAGTCCGAAAATTTTGAAACCACTTATAAACTGTTCTAATCGAAGGTGCAGAGTCACCATAATGTTTTATCAAGCTTCTCTTTAGTCTCCTGAGGCGTTTTGCCTTTCATAAAGTAATGTTTAATCACCACACGAAATTCTTTTTCGTCCATTTCTTGAAAATCACACGACTTCCTTGATTCACACGAATGCAAACACAAAGAAATAGACCAATATGGCTGAAACTTGGTGTGCGTTTATTCAAGAGATGCTACTAACTAAACATGACCTCGATACGCGCCGGTGGTGCCATCTCTCGGACGTTGCACGGATTTTTCAAACCAGCCTCGTGTATCCTTATCCAGTATAATCATAGCCACATAACGCAGCGATTCTTCCACCCTATATCTTTTTCCTTTCTTGTTTTTATATACGGCGGTCCCAATCCGACGCCAGGTCACATTTAATGCTATAACTTGGAATGGAATTTTATTAAATTTTTTTTTGAATAATTCTTAGAAATATTGAGAATAACAATCCGTAAAAAAAAACCATTCCAAAAATATTTTTGTTTACACCCGTTTTTAAACGTTATTATGAATTAAAAATAATCATACCCTAGAACTACTTATGGCTTATTACATGACATAAATAAGTCCCCGTTACATAAGTAATAAACAACATGTCTTGTCCTCAATATCTCTCTATTTGCAAATTTTCCTCTCAACGCGGTAATCGACTGTGTACATAATTAGGAATATTTTTACAGGCAAGTGTTTGTTTTACAGGTATATTGACATATTTAAATACGAGTCGATAGAATGTTTGACCGTCGGGAATTTCGACGGTAAAGTAGGAATAAATCTTTATTTGTCAGACTAAGGACTACCGACGGTTTCTGGGGCATGATTCTCTTTCGCATGTGAGCCTCAAAATTATGCAATTTATGTAAAAGAATGAGGGAAACTGAAAGTATCGTAGTTTTACATACGAAGCACACAACAAAAAAAAAACAGTAGTTGTAATATAAATAAAATACTAGGAACAGTTTGGTGTTTTGTTGTTATCTTAGTTGAAAACCTATTTTAAGTATCGATATTGCCCACATCGTTACCTTCTACCTTTACCTTATACCTATCCATATTAGGCAACGCTGACGTCGCCTAACAGCAAAGGTATCAGAAATCGATCACTGTCGAAGAACACTTGTTTTTCCTGTAGATAAATATTTACTTATTTTGTATATCGGTTTACTGAGCTGTTTTCTTTAACGTTACAGCTATTAAAGGTGCTTTAGAATAAAAATTTCATCAGGTTATTACAAAAGTTTAACGACTGATGTACGAGGCTGGTTTGAAAAGTCCGTGCAAAAATAAAAACTACTTATGTGTTTGGGGTAAACCTTTTTTATTTTTCGACATAGTCTCCTTTTAGGCTTATACCCTTCGTCCAACGATGTTCTAGTTTGTTGATCCCTTCCGAATAATAGGATTTGTCCAAGTCTGCAAAATATACATTAGTGTCTGCAATCACCTCCTCGTTTGAATAAAATCTTTGTCCCGCCAGCCATTTCTTCAAATTGGGGAACAAATAGTAGTCCGAGGGAGCCAAGTCTGGAGAATAGGGGGGATGTGAAACGAGTTGGAATCCTATTTCCATTAATTTTGCGACCACAACAGCTGAGGTGTGTGCTGGTGCGTTGTCGTGATGGAAAAGGACTTTCTTGTGGGCCAATCGCGGGCGTTTTTCTTGAAGCTCGGTTTTCAAAGGGTCCAATAATGATGAATAATATTCACCTGTAATAGTTTTACCCTTTTCCAGATAGTCGATGAGGATTATTCCTTGCGAATCCCAAAAGACAGTCGCCATAACCTTTCCGGCCGAAGGAACGGTCTTCGCCTTTTTTGGTGCAGATTCTCCCTTGGTAACCCATTGTTTAGATTGTCGTTTGGTCTCAGGAGTATAGTAATGTATCCATGTTTCATCCACAGTGACGAAACGACGCTTAACGTCCTTCGGATTCTTCTGGAACAGCTGCAAACCATCCGTGCAACACTTCACACGATTCCGTTTATGGTCAAGCGTGAGCAATCGCGGCACCCATCTTGCGGATAGCTTTCTCATGTTCAAATGTTTATACAAAATATTATGTACCCATTCAGTCGAGATGCCCACAGCACTAGCAATCTCACGCACCTTAACTCTTCTGTCATCCATCACCATATCATGGATTTGATCAATGATTTCTGGAGTCGTAACCTCCACATGCCGTCCAGAACGTTCAGCGTTACTTGTCCCCATATGGCCAGTCCGAAAATTTTGAAACCACTTATAAACTGTTCTAATCGAAGGTGCAGAGTCACCATAATGTTTATCAAGCTTCTCTTTAGTCTCCTGAGGCGTTTTGCCTTTCATAAAGTAATGTTTAATCACCACACGAAATTATTTTTCGTCCATTTTCTTGAAAATCACTCGACTTCCTTGATTCACACGAATGCCAAACACAAAGAAATAGACCAATATGCCTGAAACTTGGTGTGCGTTCATTCAAGAGATGCTACTAACTAAACATGACCTCGATATGCGCCGGTGGTGCCATCTCTCGGACTTTGCACGGACTTTTCAAACCAGCCTCGTATGTTTCAAAAAATCTTTCCGATATTTTTTTTTTCAATTACTGTAAAAATTAAGATAACCACTGTCACTTCTGGCTATTACTTGACGTAGCCATTCTAAGAGAGGCGTAGAATTTTTTTCCAAATTTAAAATATCGAGAACATAACTGACAAACTATACTAGATACAAGAAGATATAAAAAGTCCCCTAATGACTATTCTGGCGATATTTCCAGCTCATCTCTACTTTCATTTTGCGATACATGATGTCGTCTACTCCAGTTCGCCGGCGTATCTCTTTATTTCTTACTCGATTTTTCCATTCGCCTTTGCACCACTCTTAGTTTTTCTGCAGTTGCCTTAGTCGGAGTTAGGGGTTCTGTGCCATAGGTCAGGATGGCAAGAATATATTGATTAAATGCTTTCCGCTTCAGGGTATTTGGGATGTCCTTCATTCTTCCATAAGCCGTTCATCCTAAGGTAATCCGTCCACAGGTCTGGTTATCTCTACTTATTTTGATTTTATGGCCCAGGTACACATATTTGTCCATTAGTTCTCTATTATTATTATTAATTTGTATCTGGTCGCTGGGAACCATGTAGTCTTTTAAAAATTTATTGTTAGTTCAATTTTGCGTGATATATCATTTAGCTCCAGAATCATGTCTTTGGCCTCTTCCAAATTATCTGGCATAATGACGATATCATCTGTAATACTGAGGTGGCTTAGTCTCTCTCCCTCAATGAGTATATCTTTCTGTTGCCATGCCAACACGTTAAAGACGTGTCGAAATGTAATTTTGTAATATGTCGACCTGATTTTTTTATTTTTAGTTGTTTCTGAAATGGATTTACAGTTGTTGTGACGTATAGATATTCTTTATTATGTTACAGTACCGATGTTGATTCTACATTCTTGTAGTGCTGTTAGAATAGCTGGTAGCTTCACCGTATTAAGCGCTTTTTTTAGTTTACAAATATCAGGTCGATTATATTCCATGGTGTTTTCTGTTAAGATTTTTCAGCATTGTGGATGATCGTTAGTATCGAACCCAGAGTGAAAGCCAGCTTACTCCTGGGGTTGATAAAAGTCCAATTTTGCATCTTGTTGTTATAATTCGAGTGTACAGTTTATAGAGATGGCTAAAAAGATTGACCGGTCTGATATTTTCCAGGTCTGCTATATTTTCCTGCTTATGTAAAAGTATTATTGTTGAGTTACTTAGCGGGAATATTTTGATTATACAGATATAAGCTGAAAAATGGTTGAATTTTGGCATTAATAATAATCCTCCCATGTTTATCGCCTCCACAATTATACCATCATCTCCAGGAGCTCCATTGTTTTTCATCTTCTTTCGGGCAGAGTAAATTTCATCTAGAGAAAATTTCCGGGGCATCTTCAAAACCTTGATTTTGGACCTTTTTCTGCAGGTACTCTTCTGAATCCAGGATGGACTGGTTAGTATATAATGTTTCAAAGAACTTTTCTACAATCTGTAACAATTTTTCCCTGTTCGATGTTATGTTACCAGTTGGGTCCCTATGTTAGACGATTTCTTTTTACTCGTTTGTAAGCTTGCGATTCGTTACTCTTATGCTTTTATTTTCCTTAATAGTTTTCATAATTTTTTCGTTGTAGTTTCTTATGACTATTAGGTAATTTCATTACCTTATAATCACTAACAATAAAATTACGTAATTACTTTGTTAACTGACACTAAATATATTTTTTTTGTAAAGAATTTACAGATGGGTTATCGCGATTTCGTAGTACAACATTCTCAAACGCTTAACTAAGATTAAAACAGATTTTTGGTATTTATGTTTATATAATGAAAAAATGTGGTTATATTAGGTGCTATAAAAGTTGGTAAAGGATGGACTATTTAGTAAATTTATATTATGGTTCTTTGAATGTCTGTAAATTTCTATAGATTCTAAGAAATTATGTTTTGACCCTTTAGGTGCCATATGGAGTATTGATAAACAATTAATATTTGGAAATGGGTGGCCTGTTTCTAAAAAATGCTTAGCAAAGTGTGATTTTTCATTTTTTTAACCTATAAGATGCATTATGTTCTGCGAATCTTATTTTGAAATTCCGATCCGTTTGGCCTACGTAACAGCTATTGCACTCTTGACAATTAAGTTTATAAACTCCTTATTCTGTTTATTAGTTCTATCTTTGGCATTGATAAATATATTGGATAATTTTTGAGCGGGTTTTAAAGCTATTCTTATTTTTTCGGTTGTGAGAACTTAATTTATTTTATTCGAGATGGGACCAAAATATGTCAGAGGTATGAATGTTTTTCTTTCTTGGTATTCTTTTACGGGCTAAATTAAGCGGCAACTGATTTGCTTTTGTTTACGGCTTATTATGGTATTAATTATTTTAGATTAGAAGCCGTTATTGAGTGCTATATTTTTAATTGTGTCCATTTCTTTTTTCAAATTAGTTTTACTGAGAGGGATATTAAAGGCTCTATGGATTATAGATCTATAAGTTGGCAGCTTATATTTACTCCAGGATCTGCACTACATTGACGAATACTCGTGCGATTGAAAGCCCACTTTTGGCTCCATTGAACTCTGGTCTGGTTTTTATTATTATTATAAAATATTTATATTGTATTTGGGTTTTCTTCTTAAATAAAAGATCACATAAACATATTGAATACGGTTTACTTCAATTAAAAACAACATATATTTCAAAAATCTCATAAAAATAACGTACTAGAGGGAAATAGTTTCAAGATTCAAAACAAGATTGGCAATCTTGACAACATTGTTAAAGTCTCCATACGAAGTAATCGAAAAAGAAGCGCTCATGTGTCTCACGCTTGTAATGTCTAAAACACGCCCGTTATTAGAAACGTATTGACTTATTTAAATAAGACTCGCCAGAATTCCTTTATGATGTATTTACAGTAATTTTCATAAGTAAATGAGAATAACGGTGTCACTTGTTGTATCTAAATCAACAATAACTTCCTTCGTGCTCAATTATTGTTTAATTCGCCTACACAATGATGTACCTGCTTTCTCAATGCAATTTATCTCTCCTATTGTCGGAGATTTTTTTATGAGAGTTGGTGATATATCAATACGCTGTGCGGGGCCTTATAAATTAGCAAAAATGATATGCATCTGTATGGGTAAGCATACGTAGTTCCTAATGGTTCAGTCATTCAGCAGGGTTTTCTCACGTTTTCTTCCTTTTTTTTTTCGTTTTTAACACCGTTATTTTAAAGATAAATTGCATTTGCAGTGGGAAACAATGGAGTCGCATGAGAGTGTTGAAGAGTTATAAACTCTAGAATTCGTTCTTTTTTTATTTTCTGTTTAGCAGTAATAATAAGAGCACTGAGATATTATTTTGATTTATTAGCAGTTGTAGGTCGGAGTTAACTTGACATTGATATTCCCACACATCGACATATATCATTTTCTTGTTGTGTTGAGAATTAACAGTAGAAAAATGCGTTGGAACTTGGGGAAGAAAAGATTCTATAACAGGGCAAGTTTTATCTCTCTTTCAGAACCAAACTCAACAAAATTATCTAATTTTTTCAAATAAAGGACCACGCACAACCTCCAATTTTGCGAGTCTAACAAAAGAATCACAACTCGCAATCGATCATTTCCATTGATCAATTGAAATTGAAAAAAAAAAATGTTCCGATACTCAAAATGGGATAATAATCTCAACTAATAGGTAAAAATGGATATTCTTTCAGATTACATTATCAGTTTTTTGCTTCAATCCTTACAAACCTCGAAAAAAACAGGGTCGTATAAAATATAAAATTCATGTATAATATCTTATACATTCATATGTAAGGCTCTTTTTACCCAAACATGTCCATGGAGTTTTCGGGTGAGCCGAGTTCAATGTTTTAGACATTAAGGGTATTTTTTGGGCTTTACCACATCTCCAAAGGGTTGTAATAAGGGTTATGAAGGGGTTAAATTATAAAATTCACATATAAGCATTTTTTAATCAGACACGTATCCATGAAGCCAAATTTGATTTTTTCAGGTCCTTCATTCGGCAAGGGGTGAAAAAATGGGATCGTAAAGGGATGAAATATTAAAAATCATCAATATTACATTACAATATATTATATTATTTTCTATTAGCATTAACCAGGATAAACGACGAGGACGTTGCGGATACTTATCCCACTTTTTTTTTTCTGTTTTTCATTTTGTTATAATTTTTTTTTGGGTTTCCTCATTTTTATTTTTTTTTTACGTTTTGTAACTTTATATTTTTTATTATTTTTTTAACTTTTTTTTATTTTTTTCAAAATCGCATCAATTGATTATTTCACGAATTTCATCTCTTGGGGGGTAAGAACTTAATAATACCCTTAATATCTAAAAAAACTGAACTCTGCTCACCCGAAAACTCCACGGCTCCCTGTTTGGGTAAAAAGAGCTTTACACATGAATGTTCCCCTTAAGTTCCCGTTTTTCGAGGTTTGTACGGTCTGTAGCAAAAAATTGATAGCGTATTCTGAAAGACCATCCAATTTTACTCATTAGGTGAGATCATTATCCTATTTTGAGCATTGGAACAGTTTTTTTTTCAATTGTCAGTAAATGATCGATTGGATTCGCTTGGGCTCGATTGGGGTTGATTCGGTGAATAGCGGGGGTAGGAAGTATTTGCGCGAGTTGGGCCCATTGAGACTTTTGTTCAGGAGCACAAGATCTACCTCTGTGCAAAGTTTGGAGTGATTTCATCGAAACCCAATTTCTATTTAAAGTGTACGTGGTCCTTTGATGTTATATTTCAGTTATCCTTTAAAACTTCAATCAAAACCTAAATTGTGGAAATAAAATTAGAATGAAAGTTGTATGGATACCCGGAACCAGTGCCATTTCGGTATTTTTCTGAGAGGCTGTTGACGAACCAATAGCTAAGTCAGAATACGAGGCTGGTTTGAAAAGTCCGTGCAAAGTCCGAGAGATGGCACCACCGGCGCGTATCGAGGTCATGTTTAGTTAGTAGCATCTCTTGAATGAAGGCACACCAAGTTTCAGCCATATTGGTCTATTTCTTTGTGTTTGGCATTCGTGTGAATCAAGGAAGTCGAGTGATTTTCAAGAAATGGACGAAAAAGAATTTTTGTGTGGTGATTAAACATTACTTTATGAAAGGCAAAACGCCTCAGGAGACTAAAGAGAAGCTTGATAAACATTATGGTGACTCTGCACCTTCGATTAGAACAGTTTATAAGTGGTTTCATAATTTTCGGACTGGCCATAATGGGCACAAGTGACGCTGAACGTTCTGGACGGCCTGTGGAGGTTACGACTCCAGAAATCATTGATCAAATCCATGATATGGTGATGGATGACAGGAGAGTTAAGGTGCGTGAGATTGCTAGTGCTGTGGGCATCTCGACTGAACGGGTACATAATATTTTGCATAAACATTTGGACATTAGAAAGCTATCCGCAAGATGGGTGCCGCGATTGCTCACGCTTGACCAAAACGGAATCGTGTGAAGTGTTGCAAGGATGGTTTGCAGCTGTTCCAGAAGAATCCGGAGGACTTTAAGCGTCGTTTCGTCACTGTGGATGAAACATGGATACATTACTATACTCCTGAGACCAAACAACAATCTAAACACAATGGGGGGGAATCTGCACCAAAAAAGGCGAAGACCGTTCCTTCGGCCGGAAAGGTTATGGCGACTGTCTTTTGGGATTCGCAAGGGATAATCCTCATCGACTATCTGGAAAAGGGTAAAACTATTACAGGTGAATATTATTCATTGTTATTGGACCGTTTAAAAACCGAGCTGCAAGAAAAACGCCCGCGATTGGCCCACAAGAAAGTCCTTTTCCATCACGACAACGCACCAGCACCACCTCACAGTTTTTGGTCAAAATTAATGGAAATAGGATTCCAACTCGTTTCACATCCCCCCTAGTTGTGACCTCGGACTACTATTTGTTCCCCAATTTGAAGAAATGGCTGGCGGGACAAAGATTTTATTCAAACGAGGAGGTGATTGCAGACACTAATGGATATTTTGCAGACTTGGACAAATTCTATTATTCGGAAGGGATCAACAAACTAGAACATCGTTGGACGAAGTGTATAAGCCTAAAAGGAGACTATGTCGAAAAAAAAGAAGGTTTACCCCAAACACATAAGTAGTTTTTATTTTTGCAACGGACTTTTCAAACCAGCCTCGTATATATTATATTCTTTGCTACATGATATTGTTTTATATTTAATGGTTTAGGCAACGTATTGCAAGAGAACGCGCAAGCGGCAAACTTTTTTTCAACTTGATTCACTATTATCGTCACTGCTTACTCCTTATGTTACCTAACGTAATAAAATATATCTTATAACCTGGCCAGAGAACATATGTATGTTTAAAAATAAACACGTAAATCAGATAAGTGATTCTCGAGTGATAAGCGCACTAACGGACAAACAGACTCACAGACAGAGAGATATTGTATTTTATACATATTATAGATTATAAATAAATTGGCCAGAGAACATATGTATGAATTAAAAAAAAAAAACACGTAAATCGGATAAGTGGCTCTCGAGTGATACTGAATCTGAACCTAACCTAACTTGAACTAACGGACAGACAGACAGAGAGAAGTTGCATTTTATATATATTAATAGATAACCTGACCAGAGAACATATGTATGTTTAAAAAAAGTACGTAAATAGGTTAAGTGGTTCTTC
>CM032456.1:203542377-203575289 GCA_019049505.1 Pachyrhynchus sulphureomaculatus | reverse complement strand
ATACCTTGGCCGGCGAAGAAGCCCACACCTAACACGATGGTTTTTATGTGTGGGGTCACATGAAAAGTCTCGTATACGACCAGATGACTCCTATCGAAAACGTGGATGTCCTAAGACAAAAAAATAATTGATGCGGCTGACGAATGAAGCGGCACCTCACAACTAGCGTTGTGAAAGTAATTAAGAAAAATTAATGAAGAATTTGTGTTAGAAATAGGGGCGTCATATAGAACATGAATTATAATAATAAAAAATATTAAATTGCAGGTTTTTTGTTTTATTTGTGTATTTTTCGTATTTTCACCTAGAACTAAAAATTTACCTTTTGCTACCCGAGCCCGCTTTAGGTGTCTTTTTGTGTACAGTTTTCTTATTAAACTCCTAGTATTATACCTTTTTGATAGCTAAAAAGACGTAAAAGTTTTTAAAATAATTTGCAGAATAACTTCCATACATTTTTTTTTCTTTATTGATGTAAAGTAGGAAACACTTGGTAAAAATTCGTAATTTAGAAACATTAACAAGCCGCCATTTGAAACTGTTAGTAACTATTCAATTTTTGATGATTTTGATACTTGTATACAGACTAACTGAAAATAACCAAAAAATCGCACTCGAGAACCTCTAATAAAAAAAAATCGATATAAAAGCAAAAAAACATGTTTTTTTTTAGAAAATCTTTTAAAATTCAATATCTCGAAAACGGTTAAGTTTAGGACATCATGTCATAGAGTCAAATCGGTCAGAAAAACGACCTAAGCTATAACGTTCTTATTATCTAGGACGACTTTCCTGTAACCCTGTATATATATATATTATATATATATATTTATATATATATATATATATATATATATATATATATATTATATGTATATATATATATATATATATATATATATATATATATAATATAGGAGGTTACGCATAACTTGTCAAAGATTATCTTGCCACAGTACACAAACTGTTAAAAATAGGAGATAATAAAAGTAGTTTTAGAGACGTGAAACTTGGAGAACCACAAGTACTATTTTAGGACCTTTACTTTTCCTCATTTACATTAATGATTTGTTTGAGACTCTGCCAATGGATAGAATAGTCTCATAGGCTGACACTATTATTTTGTGTACTGAGGAGAACTGGACAAAAACAGTTCATACAAGCAAATGCATTTTTGGGCAAAGTATACTTGTGGTTGAATACAACCAAACTTTCTTTGAATGTTGCAAACAGTATACATTTACATTTGCCAATTACATTAATTCAATTCCACCTGAGGTACTCTTGAAAATAAATACTCAAGAATTAAAGAGAGTTGATGACACTAAATATTTAAGGGTAACAATTGATGCAAATATGAAATGAAAAAAAAATATAGAAAACATTGTCAAGAGAACTAGTATTTGATATATTTTTTGCAAAACTAGTTAAAGATCGTGATAGAGACACTTTGCTCAGGATATATCATGGCCGTTTTAATGGTGTTGCAAGCTATGGATAGTGGCCTGGGGCTTTGCAATGATAATGCAATGGATCTCTTGCATGTATTCAGAAAAGACTAGTAAAATTATTAATGAAGCTAGAACAATAACTGTTTAACAAGAAACTATTAAATAGAAAACGAACATATGCACTAGAGGTCCTTATGCATAATTATGCGAATTTGCGTGATGAGTACATCACCTCAAAAAAGATTACCAGAAATAAAAATACTGCACTTAGACGGTTTATCTAAAAGTAGGAAAAAAAGAGTCTTGTATATATCAGGGCTGTCAAGGTCATGCACAGTTCGAGCCAATTTCGAAGGTAACGCCTCCCGCTGCCCCCACCACTGCTAGACGTTAAGCGGCCGAGCCGCGATCGCGGCTCGGCCGCTTACCAAACACAATGCGCTCCCTATGTCTTCTCATAAGCGCTCTGAGGACTGCGCGAACGCGGCCCAGCAGCAGTGGTGGGGCCAGGGGTGAGGCGTTACCTCCTAAGTGGCTCGAACTGGTGACAGCCCTGGTATATATGGCATACTGATCTTTTCAATAATAACTTCCAAATGAACTTAAAAAATTATCTGGGAGTATAGAGTTATCAAGAATAAACTGAAAAAAAATCGGGTTGTAGGATGTTTTTTATAGGACATGTTAGAAAAAAAAAAACGGTCAAGTGCAAGTTTGAAATTGCACAATTAGTGTCTGTACGTTGATTGTTCTTTAATAAAAAATTTTTGTCTCTAGGTGGCATTTAATGATCACGTGACTTCACAAACACACCCCAAATGGAATTTTCAACAAAGTTTGTTTCCTATCTGTATCTGAACAACTGGTGACTTGAAAATTGTTTTTTTTTATATATAAATAAATTATTTATAATAATATACATAATATACATTATTAGATATATATATATTTATATAATAATATTTTTATTATATATAAATATTATAGATATATTATATATATATATATATATATATATATATATATATAGATATATATATATAATATATATGTTTATATATATAATATATTATTGTTATTTATATATATATATATATATATATATAGATATATATATATATATTATATCTATAAATATTATATATATATATATATCAGATATTATAATATATTATATATCTTATATATATAGATATATTATATATAATTGATATATATATATATATTGTTTCAGAATTTCTTGGGCTCGTTATGGGTTCTTTTGTTTTTAAGGAGAGTGGAAGAAATTTACATTCTTGTTCTTAGTTAGGACTTTCATTGAAAAAAGAAAATTCGCCGTTTTCTTGTTTCGCAGATTTTCAGAGCTTCTGCAGTGGCTCATCTGTTAAATTTGAAAATTTTCTATTTTGGATATTCAATGAGGTACGCACAAATTTTTTTTATTTTTTATTAAATTATTATTAATTTTATTTAAAAAAATTTGGTTTACGTCCTATTGAATTATCAAAATAGAAAAATTTCAATTTTTAGATGAACTGAAGAAGCCTGAAAATCGGGCGCGTAACGATTTTCAATTAAAATTTCTAACTAGAACATTGATTGTGTACAGTTTCTCTTTATCCTTAAGAACTACAGATACGAATATCGCCATAAAAGCCCAAGAAAATTTGAATAAAAATTATATATTCATTATGCCATGGTTCAAGAAAGAGATCTCAATCCAATCTTTTATCTATATATAGTATATATTATATATATTAATGATATAATATAGTTATATATATATATATATATTTACTCGATGCTGTGTTTTCACATGCTTTCATTTGACAAATTCACACCTCGTCATGATCTCAGGTAATAAAAAAATTTTTTTTCACTTCGATTTTCACCCCTCAAGAACGAACCTCTTAATGTCCCCAAAAATTTATGTTACCGGTTGGGTATAAAAAAATGATCAGTGACTTTGTCATTTAAACACTCCCCAAAAATGAGTTTTCGAACAAGAGTTTGTTTCCAATCTTTATGAACGATCTGATGACCTTGAAAATTTTTGTTTTTTTTTTGTATACAATATAAAATTATTATAAGGTAATGCACTCTGTGATAATTTTCATTCAATCTCACAACCCTGTGGAGAATATTCCAGTAAATTTTTTCGAAATTTTTTGATAAGGTACTTTTTCGAGGATATTAAAGCCCTTCGGGACTGACTAGCGATTTATTTTTTTCGCGAAATTTTTAAAAAATAACTACAATAGGAAAAAGTGCGCGCCGCAAGTGTATAATATTATATATCATTATTTTTTACTCGTGTTTTCACAAGCTTTCATTTGGGGGGTACACCACACTCGATGACCTAGTAAAAGAATTTTTTTTTTCACTTCCGACTTCACCCCCCCAAAACTAAACTAACCCCTTTAAGTCAAAATGTAAGTTTATTCTCAAAACTATCATGGCTCTGATGAGGCCATCATTATTCCTATATTATTACCAAATTTCACCTTTTTCTATGTCAAAAATAGTTTTCCGGGAAAATCGGGTAGTGACAGACAGACAGACAGACAGACAGACAGACTGAACCAGATCAGACTGACTGGGTACAGAACACAGGAACGGTGATTCTTATATGAGTGTCCGTACCGGAGACACTCTAAATAAAGGGTTAAAATTTGCGTGTTTTCGGAAACTTTTGTGTTTGGGATATTGTATGGTTGCATGTTGAAAGATGATAGGAATGCACTGTGTACGAATTGCTCTATTGATTTGATATAAAAGGAATGTTGTCTCATTGAGTACGTAAAATTGATACTAGTGGTTATTTAGGGTTGAGTGGTAATGTTTGTAGATTGTAGTGTGTCGTCTATGTTTTATGAATAGTTTGCGTTTTTAATATTTACGGTTTTTTGTATATGTTTTTTATCCAAGCCTGTATGACCTTACTGCGGCGGGCTCCAGGGCTTTCTAGAAAGTACTTTTGTCTCGTGTGATTTGGATTATAATATAATATAAATAAATATAATAAATAAAATAAATTTATATCTATTATATAGTATATATATAATATATATATATATATACTATATACTAGTTATATCTCGATATATCTAATATATTTTAGTGCAATCGTTAATCCTAAAGTATAAAATCATAAGGTGATAGCCTGACTTTTTTAGATTGATACAGGCCTAATATGATCTTGGTATTGCTTGTTTTGATAGGTCTGGATTTTAAAACAAGGACAATGGAATCTGTCCGTCAGTCACTGCCTGCATGATACACACGCAATCTTCGTAGGGAGTTGACTACTTATAGTCATTTTGAATTTTTTTACCATGGACACGACTTGACGGGTCTTTAAAAATATTGTCATGTACTCCGTATGATATGTTAAGTAAGACTTTGCTCTGCAATGTTTTTAAAAATATAATCGAAGGTTTGTCAAATTTTCGTGTTGCAGGGAAAGGTGTTGACTATGATAGAATCTTACTCTGATCAAGGAAAGTATGTGTCTTCATTTAGTAGTCGTAATATTCTAACGAGTGCCTATTGTCTAGATAAAAATAGAATATTACCTGATGTCAAGAGAGAAAATTAGTAAAAAAAATGAAAAGAAACCCATTTTGAACGTTTGTTATTTTTAATGATTTTATTTAGTAGATTATTGTTCGAGAAACTGTCCAAAAACTAACACAACTTTAATGAATAGTCATGTTCTGACTTTCGTAGTATGAATGTTATATAATATGTGAAAATGGTTACGAAAAATTTTTTAAAACGAGCTAACAATATCGAAAAGGAAAAACTTTTTGAACAATTTTAAAGTTTAGAATAGAGGAATGTAAGCTGTATGCCTTGTTTTTTAAAATAATTTCTGCACGTTCCAAAATTAGTATACAATAAGAATTCGATATGAATCGTTCTTGTGTGTAATTATTTCCTAGAAGTTATGATCAACTACATCTGTGAGAGAAAAAAATCGACTCAAACTGATTTTGCTTCATATTTACTCACCGATTTCTTCAATTCAATTTTCATTAGAATGCTGATTTTCTACTCTTTCCAATAATACGCTAAAAACATTTGAGTTACTTGACCTGATTAAAACAGTTTTATTCCATAGAAACCGTTTTTGCTCTGCGCTCAGCAACGTACTCGTTGCGCGCTACTCAACTCTATAAAAACACATGCAAACTGCAAGTTTCCTATCATTCTTTTAAAGGAGCTTGAACCGTCAATTCTTCTGCTGCTATACCTACTCACTAATTACGTCATCGCAAAATGGATACCACCCCCCGGAAGAAAACGGCACAAAGTCATTGTCCCTATTGCAAGAAGGTCGCAACGTTTATAGTCGCTGGGCAACTGCATCTAGCCAGTCAGATGTTTCCAGAAATCTACAGACTTACCAAGGCAGACTGGTGCCTTTACACGGAGACCAGGATCAGAAAGAAGAAGGTGTACACTCGGAACGAGACGACTGCTTGCAGAGTGACAACACAACTTTAAAAAAATCATCACTTCGGTCGGCGTTGAGGTCCATCTGAATTAGCTTCGACAAGGTTGCGTGGTCGGGCTGTCAGTCATTGGACAGTCGGCAGCGACAGAAAATTTAAAGAAGCTCACCTAACTCCGAAGACACACCTAACTGACCCAAATTGAGAGCAGGCCCATCGACAAGCGCGACTCAGATTTGCCCGAGAACATGTCTCGACTGAACTTTCAGAGCAATGGCGCTCCGTTTTATTCTCTGACAGAGTCACAAAATATGCCTTACATGGCACAGGCCTGGAGGGAGCGCTTAGGTTGCAGTGCTGCATTACTGAAATGGTCGCCTACGGAGCAGTTTCTGTCCATGATCTCGGGATGCGAAAATCGAATTTGGTTTTCGTGATTGATGAGGCTCATAGCAGTGGATTAACTGCTCATCGATACATTGAAGAGATCCTGCAGGAACAGGTCGTTCCTTACGTAGACTTTGTTGGCGATAGCTTCGTGTGTAATGCAGGACAATGAGAGGCCACGTGCTGCTTGCTGATCGACGTGGCCATATCTGACGGAAGTAGGAATACCCACTTTAGACTGACCTGCGCGGAGTCCTTACGTCAAACTAATCGAGCACATGTCGAATGAGCTCAAAAGACGGGTTCGAGCCAAAAAATCCAGCTCCTGCAACGACTTAAACGTTGCGATGGAGGAAATGCGTGGGGAATAAAATCCCACAGGACAGCGGTGAAAAAGCTTACTTGCTCCATGAAAAAAAACCGGCTGGAAGGGCTAGGGGGTAATACAAAATATTGATTGTGGTTTTTATCAATAAATTTGTTTCATTTTTGCGTTTCTCTTACCGTTTATTTTCAATCCTTGTTCTCCTTGTTTTCCCCTTTTTCAATCATTTTTAATCAGTAAAAAGCATGAGGTATGTTATAGAATTTTGATATCATTAGAAAAGAAAAATCGAATGGTCTTTCGAATGATTACTAAAATACATAAAAATATATGAACACTAAATTCTAGGATCTGTGTTAAATGAAACCAAATAGTTTGAGTCGATTTTTTGGCTAACCAGTATATATGTACTCAATCTCCAAACGTCAACCAACATTTAAACAGGCATTTGGCGATCAGATAATTTGTTTTTATTTGGTCAAAGTACGTTACAAGATAATTCAATGACAATTTAGGTAACATCTAAATACGAGGCTGGTTTGAAAAGTTATCCGTGCAAAAATAAAAAACTACTTATGTTGTTTGGGGTAAACCTTTTTTATTTTCGACATAGTCTCCCTTTTAGGCTTATACACTTCGTCCAACGATGTTCTAGTCTGTTGATCCCTTCCGAATAATAGGATTTGTCCAAGTCTGCAAAATATCCATTCAGTGTCTGCAATCACCTCCTCGTTTGAATAAAATCTTGGTCCCGCCAGCCATTTCTTCAAATTGGGGAACAAAAAGTAGGTCCGAGGGAGCCATAGTCTGGAGAATAGGGGGGATGTGAAACGAGTTGCGAATCCTATTTCCATTAATTTTGCGACCACAACTGCTGAGGTGTGTGCTGGTACGTTGTCGTGATGGAAAAGGACTTTCTCTTGTGGGCCAATCGCGGGCGTTTTCTTGCAGCTAGCTCGGGTTTTCAAAACGGTCCAATAACGATGAATAATATTCACCTGTAATAGTTTTACCCTTTTCCAGATAGTCGATGAGGATTATCCCTTGCGAATCCCAAAAGACAGTCGCCATAACCTTTCCGGCCGAAGGAACGGTCTTCGCCTTTTTTGGTGCAGATTCCCCCTTGGTAACCCATTGTTTAGATTGTTGTTTGGTCTCAGGAGTATAGTAATGTATCCATGTTTCATCCACAGTGACGAAACGACGCTTAAAGTTCTCCGGATTCTTCTGGAATAGCTGCAAACCATCCTTGCAACACTTCACACGATTCCGCTTTTGGTCAAGCGTGAGCAATCGCGGCACCCATCTTGCGGATAGCTTTCTCATGTCCAAATGTTTATGCAAAATATTATGTAACCCGTTCAGTCGAGATGCCCACAGCACTAGCAATCTCACGCACCTTAACTCTTCTGTCATAGATCACCATATCATGGATTTGATCAATGATTTCTGGAGTCATAACCTCCACAGGCCGGTCCAGAACGTTCAGCGTCACTTGTGCCATATGGCCAGTTCTCCGAAAATTTTGAAACCACTTATAAACTGTTCTAATCGAAGGTGCAGAGTCCACCATAATGTTTACCAAGCTTCTCTTTAGTCTCCTGAGGCGTTTTGCCTTTCATAAAGTAATGTTTAATCACCACACGAAATTCTTTTTCGTCCATTTCTTGAAAATCTACTCGATTTCCTTGATTCCACAACGAATGCCAAACACAAATAAAATAGACCAATATGGCTGAAACTTGTGTGTGGCGTTCATTCAAGAGATGCTACTAACTAAACATGACCTCGATACGCGCCGGTGGTGCCATCTCTCGGACTTTGCACGGAACTTTTTCAAACCAGCCTCGTATTTATAAAATTTTAGAAAAAATCTTATTTACTCTTAGTACAGTCTTACAGAGCTTCTAGTGACTTCGTTAGGGGCCCCAGGGATCATATTTTAAGAAACGCCGAGGTATCCAAAAATTGAGAAAGGAATAAAACCACTGAAAGTAGTCTGTTGAATTTGAGATAATTTAGAAGTAATAATTTATCTACTTGATACAGTCTCGAAGCTAAATATCATATTTTTTTACAAGAATTCCAAATACTTTCCATGTTATTTTTCACAAATGTTAATGGTTTATTCAAATTATTATTGAAATGAAGTATGCAATTTCTCAGTGTAATACCGAAATCCTTCAATGGGATTTAATGTCCGGTGAACACCTGAATATAATCGAATATCATAGTATTGATATCTAATTATGTTTTTCAATCATCACGTATGATGATTTTTCTTCTCCAAAAGGCAATTATAATTTCTTTACCCTCCTACTTACAGGCGTGACCAACATACCTAAGAGAATCTATAAGTACAACATATTTTCCATTATATGAGTTTAATTCTCCTTCTGCAATCTGCTTTTATGTTTTATTCTTGCAGATTTCAATAATAATAGACTCTAATCAAATTTTATTAAAACAGCAGGAGTTGAAACATAAACGTCTATTACCGAGTATATCTCGCAGATCGCCCACTGTAATTTGCTATGGTAGTTAATTAACTTTTTATTTTTGCTGTTGTAAATATATATTTCCCTATATTTTCGTAATAAGTCCCATCATTTCACTATCTTTTTGTGGCTAGAATGGCCTTAGAATAAAAATTAGCACTATTCTAGAAATTTGGGAACATATTTTATATCATAATAATTTTAGTAAAGATCTATTAAGCTGTTTGGCATGAAAATCGAGCAGAGCCAGCATAACATATTTACTGTAATTGGGCCTTGGACAATAAATTTATTTAGTGTCAATCAACGACATTAGACTAACGCCTCGTATCTTTCTATTAAATATAATCAACAAGTAACATCTGCTATAACTCGCCCTATCCTAAAACTT
Organism: Pachyrhynchus sulphureomaculatus; assembly: GCA_019049505.1. Taxonomy (NCBI): domain Eukaryota; kingdom Metazoa; phylum Arthropoda; class Insecta; order Coleoptera; family Curculionidae; genus Pachyrhynchus; species Pachyrhynchus sulphureomaculatus. The sequence continues at coordinate 203,565,780 of CM032456.1, read as the reverse complement.
TAGAATTCTCCAAATTATTTTTTTACAGCAAACATCTTGACATACAAACCCACATTGATAGAAAAAATAACAGAATTACTTTATTTGTTACAAATAAAAACATGTTTTTCGTTTATATATTTACCAAGCTCTTCCAAGTTCTTTTGGAAATATTATGTTCATGGAAGGTGGTTTTTTTACAATGTGGTGTTGCCAGGCCGTATCGAAATCACTCACGACTGTAAAATATCAAAAGAATTCCCTTGCATTGTTAACCTTCTCTCTATGACTATATTTTTGTTGCGTGAAAAATCTCTCTAGGAGATCCATCTAGAGAGAGATTAAGGGAATATGTAATTATTAAGTCTTATCGGACTCCCAGTATTTGTTTTTTAATTTTAGTATTAATACCTGTCCTTAAAGAAACGACAACACTGTCTCCAACCATTTTCATTCTTATGGCAGTGTAATTAGATAACAGACTAAATCAAAACTTGCACCTAATATTTTATGAACTCTTCTCAAAAATTTAAACATCCTCCATATAATACACTTCTAAATTCAACTACTTTCGAATCATTCACATTTTCAAAACTGGTCGTTTTTATACTTCAACCAACTATAGCATTTAAACAAAAACATCTTAGAAAAGGAGAGCTTGCAGATTCTGCAATTCAAAAATGTCAACTTTCATTCCCATGAAAATCGTGGATGGGGATCATGGAAAGTGTTCGGAGGATGTGGCTCGTTTAATTCCTCCCAGAGCGGGGCATGTTAGAAATACACGGCGCGCTGATACTTCACATCCGTAGGAGGTTCGGGTTGTTACTCCTCGTACAACGCTTTTCAAGCAGTCTTTTATATGGAATAATTTGCCCAGGACTGTGTTTCCCACCGAATAGAATTTACAGTGATTCAAGAACATTGTAAATCGCTTTTTTTGCACATGTGTCGCTCCTGTAGCGTTTTAGGGACCTCCCTGCAGCACGTGTGCTAGACCCATAAAAAAAATCGGATTGAACCGGAACATAATTTAGATTTTCACTATATCACTATAAGCCTAATTCTATCCAATGCTGGATGTAGATCTTCCACCTGAATTTCCATTTCATCTATTTGCAGCTCTTGTCATACATCCAATGCCCGCAACCCTCTGTATATGATCCCGCCATTTTGTTTTGCGATGTCCTATGCTCCTTCTCTGTTCTTGTGGTATCCATTCTAATGTTCGCTTGGTCTATCAGTCATCGGTCGTGCGCGCTACATGTCCAGCCCAGTGCCACTTTGTTTCTGCTACGTGCTCTATAATATCCTTTAATTTCGTTTGTTCAGATATCCACTTGTTTCTTTTTCTCTCTTTAAGTTATATCCCGATCATCTGTCTTTCGTGTGCTCTCTGGGTCCGAATTAGCTTCCGTATATGGGCTTTAATCAATGTCCAAGTTTCATCGCCATATGTAATTACGGGTAGCATACACTGGTGGTAAACTTTGGCCTTTAACTTATTTGGGATGGCTTTATCTTTGAATACATAACTTAATTTTCCGAATGCGCACATCCAAACCTGATTCGTCTTGAAATTTGATCCGTCGTAGTAATTTTTTGCCCCAGATACACATAATTTTTAACAACCTCGAGAGATGTCCCTTCTAAATTTATAACTATGTTGTTATTAGTGTGGGTTAATATTTTTTCTTACTTTTATTCGTCTTAAAAAAAATCAAAAACAATATAGATTTTACCCCGACTTATTTTAGAATTTATCTTTTTTTTTTAAATCAATTTTCCATTTATTTTCAGACGAGAACGAGTGCAAATATCGACCTTGTGATGTATTCGCTCACTGCACTAACACGCTTGGAAGCTTTTCGTGTACCTGCTTTCCTGGATATCAAGGAGACGGTTTTCACTGTGAAGGTAAGTCAATTTTACTTACTCATATAATTGAATAAAGTGATAAGCTACATCTGTTTTGATGTCAGTTTTAAAGTAGTAAGACCCAATCAAATCAACACAACATTATGCCATATTCAGATGAATTAACTTCATAAGTTCATATTAAGAATTGTAATAAGCAATTGTTACTTTTATAAACGGCTAGCATTTTCTAAAATATAGGTAATAATATCCTTTATGATACATAATGTTATGAAACTCGCTATATATATTAAAATTGGTATATCTCTATAGTAAAAGCAATTGAAGTAAAATATTGATAAATAGCGCCCCTCGCTAATAACACGTATCCAAAAATATTGTCACCCCTAACTGACTGTGAATTGAAAATTACTTCCGACACCTATTTTATTATTGCAATCAGTTAACTATTTGATTATTGCCAGGCTTCAAAATACGTAACCGAGTGGCTTTATCAATTTCTACGAAACGTGTAACATCGATCACTTACGACAGCTGCCAACAAACAACTGCGTGTTGCATCTATTTAAAACTTTGAACACAATCGTTACAAGAATCACGCTTACCAACTGTCAGGCTTCTTAACAAAATTTCCCGTTATTTCGTAGAAATTTACCAAACTATATATATATATATATATATATATATATATATATATATATATATATATATATATATATATATATAGCGAACCATTTTTCTTTAATATTTTCGAAATTCCTTATATCTGCACTATTTTTTATTCAGCTTCACTCTTTATTTTAAGTTATAAAAGCCATCTGACTGGCACTAACACGTAGGCTCAAATTCTTTAGTCTAGCTACTTAAAACACTTTTTTTTTGCAAAATTCGACTTTATTCATCAACATAATCTCCTTCAAGATCGATACAATCAGTCCAACGCTTTTCTAATATTTCCATACTTTTCTTGTAGAAGGATTTGTCTTTGCCTTCAAATTAGGCCTCAGTTTCGGCGGTAACTTCTTCATTGGAGCCAAATCTCCTTTCCATGAGCATTTTTTTGAGGTCCGCGAATAGATAATAGTCGCTGGGGGCCAAATCTGGAAAATATGGTGGGTGAGGAAGTAATTCAAACTTCAATTCATGCAATTTTCCCATCGTAACCATTGATTTGTAACACGGTGCATTGTCTTGATGAAAGAGTACTTTTTTCTTGTTCATTTGGGGCCTTTTTCTTTGCGATTTCTGCCTTCAAACGCATAATAACTTTATATAATATTCGCTATTGATGGATTTTCCCTTCTCAGCATAGACCATGAGAATTATTCCATGCGCATCCCAAAATATAGAGGCCAAAACCTTCCCAGCCGACTGTAGTGTCTTTGGTCGCTTCGGGCGACTTTCACTGGCTGCTGTCCACTCGGCTGACTACCGATTTGATTCCGGTGTGTAGTGGTGGATCCACGTTTCATCCATTGTCACATATCACATGAAAAACTCCTTTTTATTGCACCTGAACAGGTCCAAACAGCGCTCAGAATCATCAACACGTTGTTGTTTTTGGTCCACTGTAAGCAAACGCGGTACTCATTTGGAATAGAGTTTTCTCATGCCAAAATGTTCATACAAAATATGACCCACACTTTCTCTTAATATCTTTAGGGTGTCAGCTATCTCACGCAATTTCACTTTACGATCATCCAAAACAATTTTGTGGATTTTTTTTTTTATGTTTTCCGGTGTAACCACCTCATTTGGGCGTCTAGAGCGTTCAGCATCATTTGTGACTGTACGACCGCCTTTAAATTCAGCATACCAGTAAATGATGAGTGATTTTGCAAGGGCGGAGTCCCCGTAATACTTATCAAGCCATTGCCTTGCTTGAACGGTATTTTTTCCATTCAAAAAACCTTGTTTAAATAACATGTTTTCCATTGTTTTGAAAATATAAAAAGTAGCGTCACTAAAACTACTGTAACTTGTAAATTAATCGTCGAAATGTCATGAAATTTTGAGACGTATCATTTGAAGGTTGGTACTTCCCAAAAATCATATGGATTTTTTCAAAAAGGCGACATTTGTGAATCAGATCAAAAAAAAACTTTTCAGCCTACGTATTAGACATCGACTCCCACCTCTTATTAATTAGACTATTTTTATTAAAAGAGGTTGGTAATGTCTACAAAGAAATTAAAACGGAAAAGTTTTTAAAACAAATTGTGGTAATATAAAGCATATAAAAGCAAGAGCGCAACTTATTACAGTCTTTTTTGAGATTCAAAAAGCCATAAACCTTCTACATCTGTATAACAGGTTATTAAAAATTGTTTAATATTTTATAAGCGTGACCTTTCAACAAAAGTAGACAGAGTTCGCTTTGTAATGGACAGGAAATTAGCGAATTAACGTCCTTTCCACGTTTCAATTATACAAATGATTAATGACTAACAAACTGTTAATTGATAAACGGCAATTAATCTCTACCTCTATACTTTTCATCTCTGGTAGTATAAAATAGCAATCTTGGACGTTTCCCTTTTACTAGGAAGAAAACTATTACAGATAAAGTAATAATAGTCGGATTTTTGAAGAGGTAAAAATTGCTCTGCTGCTTTGTTCGTAGAGGTTTCAAAAGGGACTAGAGCAAAATATATATGTTTTTTCATGACATATGTATACTGAAGTAAAATAATATGGACGTTGACAGAATGTTGCATCTTGACAGATCTTACTTAAAGGAAAATTAGTTGTATATTTCTATATTTATTTTCGGAAATTAACGAAAATTTTACATTTATTAGTCTCAAAACCCTCAATTTCTCTATGTAGAACTGCTAATAGAATATAGTCTGTTAAAATATGAAAAGGGTACAAAAAACTATTAAGTGTAAATTCATAATTTCTAGTAAAATTTAAAAATGATACTATATATATATATATATATATATATATATATATATATATATATAGATAGATAGATAATGTGTTTATTTATTCCTTGTAAATTACAAAGCTCCATATAGGAGCGCGGAACAATGTCAAAAGTTCTTAAACTAAGAAATATTGCATTTTATCAAATATTCTAGTTACACACATAAAAATAGCCGAGATTCATCAGCAAAGAACTCCTCCAAACTATAAAATGCCTTACGGACTAAATAATTCTTAATTACTAGTTTCAGCAAGTTCGTTCTTAAAATTCTAACATGATTAGAAAAACTATTGTACAATCTTAGAATACAAAAATGTACATTATTTTGTATATAGGAATATTTACTTTTATTTGGTTTTAAATCATTTTTTAACCTAGTGTTATGTTCATGCACTCTTTTGCATTCTTGAAATAGGTCTTTATTACTATGAACAAATAACACTGCTTTATATATATATAAAACTTATTACAGTAAAAATCCGTTTTGAAATGAATACGTTTTTACAACTATCTCTTGCCTTTATTCTGTACACTACTCTTAGACACCTTTTCTGCAAAACCAAAATTCTGTTTATTTCACAGGAATTTCCCCAAAAGATGATTCCATATCTCATACGCGAATGAATGTAGGCGTAATAAGAAGACACTGCTGCGTCATCACCAACATAATCTAAAATGACTCTTAGCGCGTAACAATACTTAGCCATATTATTGGCCAAAGCACTGACATGACACTTCCAGTCAAGTCTCCTGTCCACAATCACTCCAAGAAATAAATTCTCATCTCCCGAAACTACATCAATGTTGTCATATGTTACTGTTACCCGTTCATTACTTCTGTTAGAAAATAGAATCATCTGTGTTTTTGAGATATTTAAAAGTAGATCATTCGAAGTAAAATATTGCCTTAATAGGTTTAGAGTATTAACCATTTTTTGAAGTAAGAGATGTTTATTATCCTCTTTAAAGATCAGAGTAGTATCATCGGCATACAGCACTATATAGTCATGCGACACTTTAGGCAGTTCATTAGTATACAATATATATAACAGGGGTCCTAAAATTGAACCTTGAGGTACACCCCTTTTTATTATGACCTTCTCAGAGCAAGCAAGCTTTCCACAAGGGTCTGTTTCAATAACACATTGTGTTCTGTTTTTTAAATATGATTTTATGAGCTGAAGAGCTACACCTCTAATTCCATACTTCTCTAGTTTTAAGCAAAGTATTGAGTGATTTACCGAGTCAAATGCTTTTGACAAATCGAGAAGCGTGGCCACAATCACCCTATCATCATTTAAAAAATTAAGAATCTCTGACATGGCTTGATAAATAGCTCTAATAGTAGATTTATGTCGACTGAAGCCATTTTGCCGATCAGCCAGGACATTGTTTCGCTCAAGGAAGGATATCAATCTGGAGTATAATATTTTTTCAAAAATTTTGTTTACATTTGACAGCAGTGATACCGGCCTATAATTTTTTTCTTCAGCTCGGTCACCTTTTTTATATATTGCTTTTATATGTGCAAGCTTTAATTGGTCTGGGAAAACTCCTGTCGAGAACATAACATTAATAATATGTTCCAAAGGTATAGATATAATATCTGCCGTCTCCTTCAGCAGCGAAACATGCACCTGGTCCTCTCCTGCGGATTTTTTGTTTTTTTCAAATTTTTTATGCATCTACAGACATCTTCAGTGCTAGTTGGTTCTAAGAATATCGTTCGCTGACACCCTTCTATAGGGAATGAGTCAACTGTCCCACTACCATCAACATCTGGACAAGAATTAATGAAGTAATGGTTTTAAAGCATTCAATGCTGTCACTGAATCCCCATATTTCGGCGCAAAAGTGTCGATTATTGAATTATTTTGAGAATTTTTTAGATATATTCCTTACCAATGACCAGGTTGCCCTAGTTTTATTATCAGAATTCAAAATAAATTCAGTATATGATTTTCTTTTAGCTTCCAATATAACTTTCTTTAAAATTTTATCGTATCTCTTGAATTCATCGTTACATATTTTACCTTTCTTTTTCTCACAGTATAGTTTCCTTTTATTTTTAGATGAAATTTTTATACCTTTAGTTATCCAACCATTATGAAGTTTTTTACAATTATATTTTTTATTACATTCGTTAGACATTTTATTATATTTATAAATGTATTATAGCATACATTGACGTCATTGCACTCCAGTATGGGGCTCCAGTCATCAGTCTGTAGCTCCTGCCTAAACAGAAGTAATCTTTTTCTTGAAAATATTCTTTTTTTAATATACTTGTAATCTAAAGTTTCAACCTGCTCCGAGTGAAATGAAATAAGCTGCGCATGATGATCCGAGAGAGCATTTTCAATCACAGCAGCACTAAAACCATCAATATTTACAAAAATATTATCTATAAGTGTGGATGAGTTCTTTGCCTCCCTTGTCGGTGCAAAAATAGCCTGCCTCAAATTATAACCCGACAATAGATCCATAAATAGGTCATTCTGAATCGTTCTTACTAACATGTTTAAATTAAAATCTCCGGCCAATACAAGTTTAAATTTAACATACTTTACCCTAATATAATCTAATATTTCTTCCAATTTGTCTATAAATGTCTCAAACGACTCCAATCCTCTCCTATATACACAAACAACTAGTAACCTTAAGTCTTTGTCTACGACACCAGCACATTCTGTAGACCCCTCAACACTACTTTGCACAATATTCTTGTCTTCTTCAAAATGAAGGTCTTCCCTTCCAAAGATACATGCACCTCCATGCTTCATGCTAGGTCTTGCAAAAGAAGATCCGAGTTTATATATATTATGTATATATATATATATATATATATATATATATATATATATATATATATATACATATATATATATATATATATATATATATATATATATATATATATATATATATATACATATATATATATATATATATATATATATATATATATATATATACGTGTCTCTACATGTTTACTCAGTGGCTCAATATGAGAGAACAGGCGTAGAGTTTTCATCATCATCACCACTCCCTTATTCCATCCATAGTCGGATGTAACCCTGCCCAAGTTGTCTTCAATGAGCTTTATTTGCTTTTTGCATCCAATCATGTCCTGCTAATCTCTTTATGTCGTCCGCCCATCTTGTCTGTGGTCTACCTCTGCATCTTTTGTATTCTCTAGGCGTCCATTCAACTATACGGGGTATCCATCTGTTATCATTCAGCCTTGCGATATGCCCCGCCCAATTCCACCTTAATATAAATATTCGCTGTATTACATCTATCACTTTTGATCTTCTTCGTATCTCGATGTTAGGAATACGATCTAATATTTAGCATTCTCCCCTCCATTGTTCTTTGGGTTGCCTGAAGTTTATATATATATATATATATATATATATATATATATATATATATATATATATATATATATGTATGTATATATATATATATATATATATATATATATATATATATATATATATATATATATATATATTGCTCGAGACTTGTTATTTAATTCCATCAGCATTTCTTGTAATTCTTCTTCTATGTTGGCGATCAGAGTGATATCATCTGCGAAGTGATTGATTTTACGGAGAGTTTACTTAAAATTAAATTTTAAACTAACATCTAAGCTTTTTAGGCCTATTTTCTATTGTCTCTATATCAAAAAAGAAATTAAATAAGCTTGCAAACTTTTAAAAGGAATATAAAAAATTTTAGAAGCAATAAACGAAATACATATTTAGCGCTCTTTAAAAATACACACAAAGAAATGTTGGTGACGTATCGACCGAAGATTATCCGTCATTTTTTCCCTGTGCATTAAAAATACCAAGAATAACACAGATATCCAAAAAAACAGTCTCTGTCTGTTAATTAAGACACGTGTTTTCTTAAGTATTTTTTTATGCTAAATCCAAAAAAAAATAAAAAAGACATCCACCGTGAAGTTTTTTTCAGAAAACACACTTAGAGTTGCCAGAAAACTATTAAATTGAAAAAATACATTTTAATATTGTAAAACGTTAAAATTATGAAATAAAACTACTATTTCGGATATCTTTAAATGCTTCGACTCTACATTTATCATAAAAACTTAAAATTATTAGGTTTTTAGCTTTCATGTAATAAAAAATACGCATACAAAATCTTTAACTACGCTACGTAACAAAATGCTGTTTAAAGTAAATGTGTGCAACCGCTAAATTAAAAAATTGTTTTTAATTTTTATTAATAATGAACAAAACTATTATTTTCAGTGTTTTTTGAAGTTCTTAATCCCGACTCCACATCAAAAAATAAAGTTTTATGTTTAGTTTCAACAAAAAACTCGCTTTTAACACTTACAAGGGTACTATGTGATTGATAAATTCTTTTTTAAGTAAATAAACGCAACAGCTAAACAAGATTTTTTTTCGAACAAAACTATCATTTCTAGTAGTTTTTTAAGTTTCAAATTCGAATTTGATATCAGTCCATGAGGAATAGTGTTTAGTGTTGAAAAAAAATATCCGTTTACGATTTAGAAACAAAAGGTTGACAAATGCAATCTAAGGCATATATATCCCTTGACAGTTTTAGAAGTCAATTTTGTGGATAGATTGATTGAGTGAATATGGGGGAATGTGAGCGGGTGAATGAGGTAGTGAGTGAGTGAGCGAGCGAGTGACTGAGTGAGTGACTGATTGAATAAGGGGGGAATATGAATGAGTAAATGTGTGAGTGAGTGAGTGACTGAGCGAGTGTGTTAATTGGTAGGTAAGTGATTGAATGAGTGAGAGAGTTTGATGATATGCGAGTGAGTAAATGTGTGAGTTAACATGTGAGTATTTCAGTATGTGAGTGTGTAAGTGATTTGTTTACTTATTTACCATTTATTTTAACTGTTTTACATAAAATGAAAATTAGATCTTTCGTTTATAAATTCTGTTTTTAATTTTCTTTTTTTTTTGTTTTTTTAATAGAAATTTTTTATTGATATTGGATAACTTTTTCTTTTCTTTTTTGGCCTATTCAATTTGTCTTCAAATAAGTTGGGATTGTGGAATCTTTGGCACAATGATACTACTCAGTATCTATCACCACTACACCAACGTGAATCGCTTTTTCCGCACTCGTGCCGCTCCTGGAGCGCTTTAGGGACTTCCCTGCAGCACGTGTGCTAGACCAATAAAAAAAAAAAATCACTTTATTTTTGCACTCGACGCGCGTTTCGCTAACCATGTTAGCATCATCAGGAGCGATGATTGACTAAAGCTAAACTACAAATCTACCCTATTTATACTTAGGCTAACCCTTGAATTACTCAAGCGGAACTAATGACATAGGCAAGGCCGTCAGTTCCGGTCAAATAACCAGTAGAGGGGACTATAAGGAATAGGCCCTCTGTCTTTATTTAAACTACTTTTACATTTTATGATTTCCATACTTTCGTATGCGTTCAACAGTCTCCTATCAGACACATTTTTTATTAATTTCAGATTATCTATTGTTACAGTATGATCAGCTTCAAGAGCATGTTCGGCAATGCTAGACTTTTCTGTACTACTGTATTTTAAGTGTGCCAAATGTTCTTTAAATCGTGTTTTAATTGACCTTTTAGTTTGCCCAACATACTTTTTGTCACAATCATTACAACTAATTTCATAAATTCCACTTTTCTCTCACAATTAGGAATCTTATCTTTGGGATTTCCTAAGATCAAACAATCTGAAGAATATCTTAGGAAATCCCAAAGATAAGATTCCTAATTGTGAGAAAACTGGAATTTATGAAATTAGTTGTAATGATTGTGACAAAAAGTCTATTGGGCAAACTAAAAGGTCAATTAAAACACGATTTAAAGAACATTTAGCACACTTAAAATACAGTAGAACAGAAAAGTCTAGCATTGCCGAACATGCCCTTGAAGCTGATCATACTGTAACAATAGATAATCTAAGATTAATAAAAAAAAAGTGTCTGTTGAACGCATACGAAAGTATGGAAATCATAAAATGTAAAAAGTAGTTTAAATAAAGACAGAGGGCCTATTCCTTACAGTCTCCTCTACTGGTTACTTGACCGGAACTGACGGCCTTGCCTATGTCATTAGTTCCGCTTGAGTAATTCAAGGGTTAGCCTAAGTATAAATAGGGTAGATTTGTAGTTTAGCTTTAGTCAATCATCGCTCCTGATGAAGCTAACATGGTTAGCGAAACGCGCGTTGAGTGCAAAAATAAAGTGTTTGGTGTAGTGGTGATAGATACTGAATAGTGTCTTCAAATGACCGATTTTCTTTTATGATTTCTATTTATTGAAATGTATTTTTTTCAATTTAATAGTTTTGTGGCAACTTTAAGTGTGTTTTCTTGATTTTTTTGGGTTCAGTATAAAAAATACTTAAGAAAACACGTGTCTCACTTAAAAGAGAGAAAAATTTTTTTTTATACCTGTGTAATTGAGACCCCAGACATGTCGTCTATTAGTCACACAACTTGGACATACCATGATTTGCTTCTTTAAGAACTCGTCAGTTCGCGTAGGTAAAGAGGCAATCGCAACACAATTGTAACAGTTGGAAAAATAAAAAAAATTTACTGCTATTGCCAACTAGGATATATAAATATGCAGCTAATCATGCCGAGTAGCATCTATTCCGTTTTTAGTTCAATGGCAAAAAGAAAGGATTTTAATCGTAGAAAACGGTAATCTCTTTTTTATGATCGATAATTCATCATGATAAATTTACGTTGATCAATCCGATATATCTTTTTACTTAACGAAATAATAGATACATCCGCTCTAATTGAACATGTTATTTTATTACTTATGAACAGTTCCCACATGATTTGCAATAATTTTTTGTAAAGGAATATCGGTCTTTGGCCTTTGAATTAAGTCTTACTATGCTATGTCGTAACTTCATCTAACCTTGCCCTTTTTTTAAATTTTTAACCTTGCAATATTTCTTTCTGTTAATTACTGTTCTCATGCTTTTCTGGTATATAGTTCATATTTTTTAAATAACAACTGAGATAACAATTACCACCACACAAAGATAAATTGTTTTTTAAATTTCAAGACTGAAGGTCCTCTTAGTTGGGCCATTCCGAGGAGAGTCATATTCTTGCTATTCTTAAGCGACGTGGCCGTCGTCGTCGTTTTAGAAGACGGTAAAACTTCGTTACGCAGGCTTTTCAGAAAAAAAGTTTTTTTTTGGAAAGTGGTCCTATTTTTGAAAGACTTACGAGAAGATATCTGGGGGAGGCCGTTTTTTACACGTTTTTGCATATAAATATTGATACGTACGCGTACGAAAGTCCACTATGCTATTAACAACCATTGATCGAAACTGCTCGGGAGAACTCGCCTCGTTTATGCGCATGCGCCTAGATGATTATGCTACATTTACACTGAAATTTTCTTTGCGAAAAACAACATGAAAAGGACAAATCACAAGGGTTTTTTTTTGAAATAGGCCTAAAATGGTCTAATTTCGAAAGATTGAGAAGAAAAAATTGAGGTAAGGCTGTTCTTGCCAGCCTGAACTAACCTTGGTCTCCAGTCACTAATATAGCACGTATATCAGTTTTTCACATTAAGGTAGGACATTTTTTTTTCATTATTTAATTTATTTTGTAAATGCTTATTATTTAATTCAGGTAAGTTTCGATTAATTCAGGTTAACAAAAAACGGTTACTTCCCGATATTTTCTCGTAAATTTTTCAAATTTAGGCCATTTTAGACCTATTTAAAAAAAAAACTTCCTTTTTCTGAAAAGCCCGTGTACCGAAATTTTCCAAAAAAAAATGACAATAAACAATTTTATGATAAGATTAGATTATACCTGAAAAAAATTTAATAATTTTTTGAAAAGATTAGGCTAATCTCTACGTTTCCATCATTAGTGTAAACTGAGCCTATTATTCCGAAAACAACTGAGAGTATCGATCAGTGGTTATCAACAGTTGTCAGTGATATAGGTTATTTTTTATTTAAAGAGTTGATTGATTGGTCCGTTACTTTGTGAGAGTATATTTTAACAATAAAATTACTTAATTACTTTGTTAACTATCACTGAATACTACATTATTTAGTGATAGTTAACAAAGTAGCGTCACTCAATTTGTTGGGCGTTAGTTTGGGAGCAAATATGTCCTGGCATGAAGATGTGGCAGGCATAGCAAGGAGAGCTTCTCAAAAGTTGGGAATATTATTTCGAACCAGAAAGCTTGACACTCCACAACAACTGTTAATTCTTTAGAAAGCTCAAATTCGACCAACTATGGAATACTGCTCCCATGTTTGGGGCTCTGCACCCAAACACACACTGCATTTGTTGGATTCTGTTCAGAGAAAAGCTGTTCGTCTGACTGGAGACCCGGAACTGACCGGCGCGGCGGCCTTGATTCGCTGGAACATCGAAGAACGGTTGGCAACTTGAGTCTGTTCTACAAGTATTTTCATGGAAAGTGTTCGAAGGATGCAGACCGCTTAATTCCTCCCAGAGCGGTGCATGTTAGAAATACACGTCGCGCTAATACCTTACATCCGTATGAGATTCAGCTTGTTACTCCTTGTACAACGCTTTTCAAGCAGTCTTTTATATGGAGAACATCATCCCTTTGGAATAATTTGCCCAGCGCTGTGTTTCCTACCGAGTACAATTTACAGCAATTCATGAACAACGTGAATCGCTTTTTCTGGGCACATGCTGCTCCTGGACTGCTTTAGGGACTTTCCTGTAGCACCTGTGCTAGACCCAAAAAAAGGTAATTAAGTAACACAGTGCAACACGAAAAAAAATAACCATATACGGACACCACCACGTGATAATAGACCAAAAAAAAAAAGACCCGTGTCTCCCAGTTTTTCCGAAAGTCATGTACTTTTTTTTTTTGGGCCCCCAAAGATTTGAGGCCTGGGTGTAATTTTTGCAAAAAACTCATCATATTCTGAGGCTCATATCTTGCAAACCGTTCGGAATTTTAATTTACTTTCTGTGGCAAAGTTGTAGCCCTTGTCATAAGGAACAAAAATTGTGAACATTTAAAGTAAAAAAAACTTCATCTTCAAGATCAAAATAGCAAAAAACTGTAAAAAATTCGATTTTTTTTACCTTTTTTTCCCTGTTTAGGCCCATAGCTAGCAAACCGTTCAAAATTCAAGGAAACAATCAACTAAAAAAATGTAGCTAAGATCTTAGTAAACAACTTTCTAGAATATATGAACTTCCTAGGAATGATTCTTAACACTGTTTAGGTAGCCGCAAAAGTGAAAATTTTCCCGAAAAATCTACTTTTTTAAAGTTTTTTGCGATTTTGATCTGGAAGATGAAATTTTTTGGATTTTATATGTCCACAATTTTTGTTCTTTATGACAAGAGCTACAACTTTGCTTCAGAAAGTAACTCAAAATTCCAAACGGTTTGCAAGATATGAGCCTGAGAATATGATCAGTTTTTTGCAAAAATGACACCGAGACCCCAAATCCTTGGGGCCTCATAAAAAAAAGTTTACATGAATTGGGCCAAAACTGGGAGCCTCGGGTAAAAAAAGACCCGTGTCTCCCAGTTTTGCCCCAAGTAATGTATTTTTTTTTTATGAGGCCCCAAAGATTTGGGGCCTCGGTGTCATTTTTGCAAAAAACTGATCATATTCTCAGGCTCATCTTGCAAACCGTTCGGAATTTTGATTTACTTTCTGAGGCAAAGTTGTAGCTCTTGTCATAAAGAACAAAAATTGTGAACATATAAAATCCAAAAAATTTAATCTTCCAGATCAAAATCGCAAAAAACTTTAAAAAAGTAGATTTTTCGGGAAAATTTTAACTTTTGCGGCTACCTAAACAGTGTTAAGAATCATTCCTGGGAAGTTCATATATTCTAGAAAGTTGTTTACTAAGATCTTAGCTACATTTTTGTAGTTGATTGTTTCCTTGAATTTTGAACGGTTTGCTAGCTATGGGCCTAAACAGGGAAAAAAAAGGTAAAAAAAATCGAATTTTTTACAGTTTTTTGCTATTTTGATCTTGAAGATGAAGTTTTTTTTGCTTTAAATGTTCACAATTTTTGTTCCTTATGACAAGGGCTACAACTTTGCCACAGAAAGTAAATTAAAATTCCGAACGGTTTGCAAGGTATGAGCCTCAGAATATGATGAGTTTTTTGCAAAAATTGCCTCAAATCTTTGGGGGCCCATAAAAAAAAAAGTGCATGACTTTCGGAAAAACTGGGAGACACGGGTCTTTTTTTTTGGTCTACTATCACGTAGTGGTGTCCGTATATGGTTATTTTTCCATAACTTAAAAAATTACACACAGTGTAATTCTATTGTCAATTTATATTTACCAAAAAAAAAAAATTGCAAAAGCGGCTTCCCCCCAATATTTTCTCTTAAATCTTTCAAAATTAGACCATTTTAAGCCTATTCCAAGAAAAAAAAAAACCTCTTTTTCTAAAAAGCCCGCGTAACGAAGTTTTTACCTAAAAAACAATCAATGTACATGCATTCAACAACATCAATGAGATTATGAAGTAAATAATGTTATACATTGATGACCGAATCTCAAGCTGGCACCGTCAACTATTCTAGTATTACAGAGTACTTTTATAGAACAGATGGCACTTTCAAAGAACTTTTAATTTTTTAGTTTTTTCACACGACTATGACAGTTTGGTGACACTTGCCGCACCCATAAATTGTTACAACAGTTATAACATACGAGTATATTATTGTGCCCAAAAACGGAACTTCAGATTTATGTTCAGGTAGTTCAGATTCAAATTAATGTTCAACGACATAAAAACAAGTGTCTGAATTATAAATATTATAAAAAATTCTTATAGACCTAGACTTGAAACTAAAAACTCGTAAAACTTAACCTAAAAAGATTGAGAATGAAGAACTTACGAGTAAAAAAATTACTTAATGTCTGTAACGTACGTTCTTCATTTTCAAACTTTTTAGGGTAGGTTTTACGAGTTTTTAGTTTCAAGTTTAGGTATTTAAGAATTTTTTAAAATATGTAACTTTTAAAAAAAGTAAATCCTATCCACGCTAATATACATATATATATATATATATATATATATATATATATATATATATATATATATATATATATATATACATATATATATATATATATATATATATATATATATATATATATATATATATATATATGTATATATATATATATATATATATATATATATATATATATATATATATATATATATATATATATATATATCAGATAACTTTAACTAAGCAACAACAATTTTACATGGGAAAGATGGCGACGCAATTTCAAATCTGCTTGATCAACTGAACAGATGGGAGGAGTACTTTGGCGACAGCCTCGGCACCTTACCACCAACAGAACCTCCGACTTCTAAACCACAAAAAAACCCACTAAATATTGAAACCAAAGACCCTACTCAAAACGAAATCAAAAGAGCAATCGGTCAGCTTAAAATGGGGAAAGCTGCGGGTCCAGACGACATCCCGACTGAACTAATGAAAGCATGTCCGGCCACCGCAACCAGGCTTTTAATTCCAATGATAAAAACTGCCTGGAACACAGAACTTCTTCCTGACAGCTGGAAAGAAGGGTACATTATGAATCTGCCAAAAAAGGACAACCAGAAAGAATGCTGCAACTGGCGGGGCATCACCCTTCTTAACACCATCAACAAAATTATAGCAATCATTACTCTAAACAGGCTTAGCAATACTATAGGACCGACTCTAGAGCAGAGCAAGCCGGTTTCCGCCCCCAAAGGTCATGCATAGACCAGATAAATGCTCTGAGAATAGTCATCGAACAATCTTATGAGTTTAGATCACCTCTCTACCTGATCTTCGTGGATTTTGAAAGAGCATTTGACACCTTGAAGCACACGGCTATAGCGGCAGCTTTAAGGGAACAAGCTGTGCCGGAAAAAATAATAAGGATTATTAAAGCACTTTATCATGGAAGCAGCTGTAAAGTGATACACAGTAACATGACTAGCAAAGCAATACCTGTCGGAAATGGAGTTAAGCAAGGATGCGTACTATCTCCGCTTTTATTTAATATCGTTCTAGACGAAGTCATGACTAAAACTAACAACACTCAAAGAGGCATAAGATGGTGCCTGACTGGAAGACCTAGACTATGTGGACGATATGTACCTTCTATCTCAGTCATTAAAAGAACGCAAAAGCCAAACTGACTCGATTAGCAGAGGAGGCAGAAAAAGTCGGACGGATTAACAACTCCAAAACAAAAGAGATGAGAATAATGAACAATGAAAATACAACCTTAGTTCTAAATAATCGCCCAATCGAAAGGGAACCAAAGGTTCACGTACCTTGGCAGTGTGATAGATACGAAAGAAGGGACAGAGGCTGACGTCAAACAAAGAATACTCAAAGCACAGCAAACATTCGGGATTCTCAGCAACATCTGGAGGTCCCGCATACTGTCGCCAAACATAAAAATACGCCTCTTCAACACAAATATCAAATCGGTGCTTCTGTACGGCTGTGAAACCTGGAAAGTGACTAAAAGTATTTCCAATCAACTACAAGTGTTTACAAACAAGTGCTTACGCAAAATCTTACGAATATACTGGCCGGACCAGATACCAAACACCGAGTTATGGGAATGTACGAAGCAAACACCGATAGAGTACAGTATCAAACGCAGAAAGTGGGGGTGACTGGGCCATACCCTCCGCAAACACGCAGGCGATATTTCAAAACAAGCTCTCGATTAGAACCCACAGGGCAGTCGTGGCAGGGGCAGACCGAGACAGTCATGGAGACGCACAATTTTGGAAGAAGCCAAGCAAGCTGGCAAGTCATGGAGCGAAATAAAAAACCTCGCTAGAAACAGAGTCAGGTGCAGAAGTTTTGTGGAGGCCCTTTGGTCCCCAGCGGAATAGCGGGATTTTATATATATATATATATATATATATATATATAATATATATATATATATATATATATATATATATATATATATATATAATACAGGGTTACAGGGAAAGTCGTCCTAGATAATTAAGGACGTTATAGTTTAGGTCGTTTCTGACCTATTTGACTCTATGACATGATGTCCTAAACTTAACCGTTTTCGAGATATTGAAGTTTAAAGATTTTCTAAAAAAAACATGTTTTTTTTGCTTTTATATCGATTTTTTTTTATTAGAGGTACTCGAGTGCGATTTTTTGGTTATTTTTAGTTAGTCTATATGTCAAGTATCAAAAATCATCAAAAAAATTTAAACTAGTTACTAACAGTTTCAAATGGCGGCTTGTTAATGTTTCCAAATTACGAATTTTTACCAAGTGTTTCCTACTTTAAATCAATAAAGAGAAAAAAAAATGTATGGAAGTTATTCTGCAAATTATTTTAAAAACTTTTACGTCTTTTTAGCTGTCTAAAACGGTATAATATCTTCTGGATCTATTGAAAATTCTAAGAAAATGAGATTTTAATAGGCCCAAATGTAGAGTAACATAATAATAGAATTTAGATACTACCAATTACCGGTTTACTCCCTACACTTTCAAACAATAAAAAGGGTTGGGTAAGCATTTTTTCCGGTCGGGGGGTACTCTCTCTGCGAGTGACATTTTCTGTTCACTAAACATTATTGAATGATTTTTAGTCTGCTCATGCGATTCGTCCGTGGTAGATGTGCTATACCGTGCTTTTCAAAAATATCTGTGTTTCATCTTCTGACTGTGTGAATTGGCTCGTAACTGGATTTTGATCTCTGCTTGTGAATATGGCAACGTATACCAACGAGGAATATGCTGACATCCTAATGTGTTACGGATTTTGCGAAGGAGTGTCGTCGCGTGCACGTGATGAATACATACTGCGATATCCTACTTGTCGTGTACCTGATGTTAGCGTATTTGATGGAACTTATCGAAGACTATGAGAAACTGGTTCCGTACAAAGACGGTGGACTGACATGGGACGACCACGTATCTTTAACGAAGGCGAAGAAAACGAAATACGACGTCTCTTTAAGGTGGACCCAACCACATCTACAAATGTTGTCGCACAACAGCTTGGTATTTCGCAGTGGAAGGTATGGCTTGTAATGCATACTGTTGGGCAACACCCTTACCAGTATACGCCCGTGCAAGTCATTGAAGAAGGGAATCCGTTGAGACGATTAGAATTCTGCAGATTTATGCTCAATACCGATGTCGAAGATGCATCTTTTTTTAAGAAAATACTATGGACTGGCGAGTCGAAATTCGACAAAGACGGTCTTACAAACTACCACAATGCCCACTATTGGGCTTCTAAAGAGGAAGGCAACCCAAACAAAAAACAAGATTCAGCTTAAATGTGTGGATGGGTATAATTTCAAATTATTTGGTTGGGCCATTCTTCCTGCCAGATAATTTGAATGGCGAGGAATACGACAATTTTTTGCGGAACGATTTACCTAATTTGATGGAAGACCTACCTATTGGTTTGAGACAAAACATGTACTTTCAACACGATGGCTGCCCAGCTCACTACAGAGGAAATATTCGTGCATGGCTCAATGACAATTATCCCAACAAATGGATTGGAAGAGGCGAACCCATACCTTGGCCGGCGAGAAGCCCAGACCTAACACCGATGGATTTTTATGTGTGGTGTCACATGAAAAGTCTCGTATACGACCAGATGACTCCTATCGAAAACGTGGATGTCCTAAGACAAAAAATAATTGATGTGGCTGACGAAATGAGGCGGCACCTCACAACCAGCGTTGTGAAAAGTAATTTAAGAAAAAGAATGAGAATTTGTGTTAGAAATATGGGCGACCATATAGAACATGAATTATAATTAATAAAAAATATTAAATTGCAAGGTTTTTTGTATTATTTGTGTATTTTTCGTATTTTCACCTAGAACTAAAAATTTACCTTTTGCTACCCGAGCCCGCTTTAGGTGTCATTCTGTGTACAGTTTTCCTATTAAACTCCTAGTATTATACTTTTTTTGATAGCTAAAAAGACGTAAAAGTTTTTAAAATAATTTACAGAATAACTTCCATACATTTTTTTTTCTCTTTATTGATTTAAAGTAGGAAACACTTGGTAAAATTCGTAATTTAGAACATTAACAAGCCGCTATTTGAAACTGTTAGTAACTAGTTCAAATTTTTTTGATGATTTTTGATACTTGACATACAGACCAACTAAAAATAACCAAAAAATCGCACTCGAGAACCTCTAATAAAAAAAAATCGATATAAATAAAAAAACATGTTTTTTTTAGAAAATCTTTAAACCTCAATATCTCGAAAACGAAGTTTAGGACATCATGTCATAGAGTCAAATCGGTCAGAAACGATCTAAACTATAACGTCCTTAATTATCTAGGACGACTTTCCCTGTAACCCTGAATATATATAAATCAAGTTTCTAAAATAAGTTAGAAATAACCGGTCAAGTGCAAGTTAAACTTGCGCAATTAGTGTTCCGTACGTTGATTGCTTTTAACATAAAAAATTTTGTTACAGATGTATAAAATGATCAGCGACTTCACAAAACACACCAAAATGAGTTTTCAACAAAGTTTGTTTCCAATCTTTACTGAAATCTGATGACCTTGACATTTTTGTTTTTTTTAAATACCAGAAAAATTATTAAAGGTAATGCACTCGCGATAATTTTCGTTCAATCTACACCCCGTGGAGAATGTTCCGGAATTTTTTCAAAAATTTTTGATAAATACTTTTCGAGATAAGGCGGGGGACAGCGATTTTTGCGATTTTTTAAAAATTATACAAAGAAAAGTGTGCGCAAGTATTACATTATATATACATTTTTTACTCGTGTTTTCACAAGCTTTCATTTGACACCACACTCGATGACCTAGAAAAATTTTTTTTTTTCACTTCCGATTTCACCCCCCAAAACTAACCCCTTAAGTCAAAATTTAACTCTCAAAACTACATGGCTCTGATGAGGCCATCAATTCCTATATTATTACCAAATTTTTACCTTTCTATGTCAAATAGTTTCGGAGAGAATCGGGTGTGACTGACAGACAGACAGACGACAGACAGACAGACTGACAGACAGACACCGAAGTGATCTTATAAGTATTCCGTACTGTACACTAAAAATATGGCTTTATTCTTTAATGGTACTTCTCAAAATTACATCTGGAACTATTTTTGCCGCCTTTGCTCAATAATAGGCAAGATAGCGATACAGCACATGGTCTACAAAAGCACCATCCTGTCATTACTGATACCTTATCGTTATTTATAGCATGTGTTATAAGTTCCCGATAAAATATAACGCTAAATATTTATTATAACTGAGCTAGAATTTTTTGCGTGTTCAGTCATATAGTCGCCGCACTGTGCAGCTGTACGACATTTTGCGTTGTTTGTAAACGGTAAATTATTACCAGAACTAAAAACAACAATAACAATTTTAAAACATTTGGCTTAATCTTTAAATCACAAAAGGAAAAAGCAATTTACTAACTGTAAATCGAAATCAATCCATCAGTGTAACGTTTTATTTTCCTAATCCGATTAAATAATTTCAAATTAAATAAAATTTTCTAGATCGTGCAAGGCAATTTCTTATTATCCACGTAAATCAAAACTTCTCTGAAAAATTACATTAGCCCGAAGAATTTTAGTCCTGAGTTTCAGTTTTTTCGGGAAATTAACCTCCTTACTTAGAAATTACTGTATTAGCGGTAAATTTTCATAATTTATGGCATCAATCAATTTACTTCTTTAAGAATAAACACATATAAATTTAGAATATATCAATTCCCAGTTTCAGTACTAAATATTTTTAAATTTTAAACTCATCTGTTGAAAAACGATATTTATTATTTAATATTTTTGAAAATGTTCAACCTCCAAAAACACATTCTTTGTTACTTAAATTTGGAAACGTTATTCCCTTTTAGACTTCTTTCAGATCCAATGAATCTACATACGTGTCAAAATTTCGTGACATTTCGACGATTAGTTTAGAAGTCACAGTGGTTTTAGTGATTCTACTTTTGATATTTTCAAAACAATGGAAAAAATCGAATTTCATGTGTTGATTAAACATTGTTATTTGATGGGAAAAAATACGATTCAAGCAAAGTGTTACGGGGACTCTACCCCTGAAAAATCGATCATCATTTACAGGTATGGTGAATTTAAACGCGGTCGTACAGATACAAATTATGCTTAACGCTCTGGACGCCCAAATGAGGTGGTTACACCGGAAAACATCAAAAAAATCCACAAAATTGTTTTGGATGACCGTAAAGTGAAATTGCGTAAGATAGCTGACACCCTAAAGATGTCAAAAGAACGTATTGGTAATATTTTGCATGAATATTTTGGGCATGAGAAAGCTCTGTTCGAAATGGGTACCGCGTTTGCTTACAGTGGACGAAAAACAACGTGTTGACAATTTTGAGCGCTATTCGGACCTGTTTAAGAGCAATAAAAAGAATTTTTTCAAGAAATATGTGACAATGGTTGAGACATGGATCCACCACTACACACAGGAATCAAATCGACAGTCAGCTGAGTGGACAGCAGCCGGTGAAAGCCGCCCGAAGCGACCAAAGACACAACAGTCGACTGGGAAGGTTTTCGCCTCTGTATTTTGGGATGCGCATGGAATAATTCTCATCGACTATGCTGAGAAGGGAAAAACCATCAATAGCGAATATTATATAAAGTTATTGGTGCGTTTGAAAGCAGAAACCGCAAAGAAACGGCCCAAATGAACAAGAAAGAAGTGCTCTTTCATCAAGACAACGCACGGTGTCACAAGTCAATGGTTAGGATGGCAAAATTGCATGAATTGAAGTTCGAATTGCTTCCTCATCCACCGTATTCCCCAAATTTGGCCACCCAGCGACTATTATCTATTCGCAGACCTCAAAAAATGCTTGTGGGAAGGAGATTTGGCTCCAATGAAGAAGTTATCGTCGAAACAGGCTTATTTTAAAGGCAAAGACAAATCCTTCTACAAAAAAGGTATAGAAATGTTAGAAAAGCATTGGACTAATTGTATCGCTCTTGAAGGAGACTATATTGACGAATAAAGTCGAATTTTGAAAAAAAAAATTATGTTAAGTAGCTAGACCAAAAATTTTTCAGCCTACATGTTATCTGTTGAAAAACATGACATTTTTATTTAATATTTTTGAAAACGTCCTACCTCTAAAAATTCATTCTTTGTTACTAAAATTTAGATATGTTATTCCCTTTTAGACTTCTTTCAGTGACTCATCGTAACTTGATGTAGATTGCGTAGTGAGGACGGCGTATCCGCCATAAAAATAATAATGGTGCTGTCGAAGGCGTGGGTCGTTTTCGTATAAAATTACCTATATTAGCACTCGTTATTTTTAAGGTCAACCCCGCTGCTTCCACGAAGGACAGCGAAAACTAACTTATTAGACAATAAAGTCTTCCTTAAATCTAAACACGGAGAGGTTTTTAAAGTTATCTACCTCGCCGTAAAGGAGTAATGGAAGAGCTCAAAAAGTATATATTTTCTACATAAACTACCGTCTACACAAATATACGTAATCCAGCGTTCCTCCAATTGTTTTCATT